>CM022404.1:14685712-14891653 GCA_011833715.1 Carcinoscorpius rotundicauda
TAATGAACGGAAAACTCAATGTTGCTCCAAATTTCATATTTAAACGTAATTAAATTTCAAAACTAATAACGACCGTTTGCATTTACTGTGAATTTTACACTAATAAAACAATCAAAGGTTTGTCGGGTTTGTCATAAAGTTATAGCAACGATAAGGCAGACCATTATTATAAATAAGATAATTTAAAAATTAATCTTAAAATGGGGTAATATGGATCATTAAAAAACTAATGAAATACAAAGATATTTTCAAGTTGTAGCTAAAAGTAAAACAAAGTAGGCTGGAAATATTGTCTACATTATTTTCTGAAGCTACGAATCTCTATTTTGACGCCCCCCCCCCACTAGCACAGTGGTATGTCTGCAGACTTGCAATACTAGAAACCTGGATTTAATACCCGTAATGGAAAGAACACAGATAGCTTATTGTACAATTTTGTGCTAACATACAAACAAATGTAAAAAAATCCTTTTTTGACTCCAAGTTTTTACTACTTATCAAATTTAGTCAAAACAGAGATTTGTAGCTTGAGAAAATAACATCAACTGTATTTCCAGCCTACTTTGTTAACACAGATAGTCTAGAGTATTTCCTGCTTACTTTGTTAGCACAGATAGTCGAGAGTATTTCCTGCTTACTTTGTTAGAGCAGATAGTCGAGAGTATTTCCTGCTTACTTTGTTAGCACAGATAATCGAGAAGATTTTTAGCCTACTTTGTTAGCACAGATAGTCGAGAGTATTTCCAGCCTACTTTGTTAGCACAGATAGTCGAGAGGATTTTTAGCCTACTTTGTTAGAGCAGATAGTCGAGAGTATTTCCAGCCTACTTTGTTAGCACAGATAGTCGAGAGGATTTTTAGCCTACTTTGTTAGAGCAGATAGTCGAGAGTATTTCCAGCTTACTTTGTTAGCACTGATAGCCAAGTGTAGATTTGCGCGAAATTAAAAAACAAACATCTTTAGAAGTCCTTGTTGTAGCCTTGAAAATATAATTTATGCATTTTGATTCAGTTTGTTCCTTTACATTTCTGACGATGACTGTTTCCCTTTTCAAATTAACAATTATTAATTTTCTTGTTTCTTAAGGTTTTTTTACGTCCATTTATGGAAAACAAATTTTAAGTTACATACTACTCAAACTACTTACATATGGATTCATTTGAATGTTGCATGTTTTGCAACAGTAAATTGTTGCATTTGCTTTCTTTCCACCCAACTATTCATTATTCACTGAGCCAAATGGTTTTGTGGCTGCGTTTTCGTGTAAACACACATTTAACAAGAAGGGGACGCCGTCTAAAACAACATCGTATTTATTGTTATGTATTTATATATATGTAAATCAATTTTTAGTGAACAAAATCCGCCTGTTTTCAACAGGTCATGAACATTTGTAGCATTTCACGCATGTCTAAAGTTTGGTGCAAAATAATACCCAGCCGATTTTGCTATCATCTTCTGAAACGTGAAATATGAGTAAATAAAATAATAACAAAATCGAAACCGCAACTTCCGGGACCGGCATGGTCAAGTAGTTAAGGCATTTGACTCGTAATCTGAGGGTCGCGGGATCGAATCCCCGTCACACCAACCATACTCGCCCTCTCAGCCGTGGAGGCATTATAATGTCTATTCGTTAGCAAAAGAGTAGCCCAAGAGTTAGCAGTGGGTGGTGATGACTAACTAAAATTACTAATTAGGGACGCCTAGCGCAGATAGCCCTCGAGTAGCTTTGCGCAAAATTAGAAACAAACCACAACTTCAGCGAAGTATGAAAGTCAGTAGAATAAATCGCCTCTCGCAAGAGTAAAGAAGTGTACTGCATTAGTAACTTACTGTTAGAAAACTCAACGAAATAGTAGCAGAAAATCAAGTAGACATAGAGTGCAACAGAAAACCAAGTAGACATAGAGTGCAACAGAAAACCAAGTAGACATAGAGTGCAACAGCGTAACCAAGAAACAACGAAGAGCGAACTGATGTTGATATTATTTTTCAAAACATCGAATTTTTTTCAATGGCGAAATTTGAAAGACTTAGGGAAATTTTCAAGATGAAAAACACGAAGCCGCTTACATTAACGTTAAAACTACCCTATAACATTCAGGTTTCAGTGAAACTTAGATATTCGTTTTTACTGTAGTCGTTTGTAAAATTATAATCAATAGAAATAAGGCTGAAGACACTTATAAATATACATATTGTTTTATAAAACGAAGTGTTTCTAGCTAGTATAAAACAGAGAATTTTCGACTAGTATAAGATGCTTGAATTGCCTCGAATAGTATATGTTGGTAATGGTTGGTTTGGTGTTTTATGGCGCAAATCTTCGCCATGCTGGTAGTGAAAAACAACTTAGAAAATTTTAGGATGGAAATCTCGAGTTTCAAGAAACAACTCAAAAATAGCTCTACAATCTAAATAGCTTGTTTAGTAGCTGTGGGTAGATTTTGGCGCAGTATATCTCGCTGTTGTCGTTGTAATCTTTGGTGTTTGAAGGGCTTATGAAAAGAAGCTTGGCCAGAGATGATGAAAATACTGAGAAAATATTCCTTTTCTTTGAGGAATCAAGATTAAAATAGTCCTATGACCTGCGCAGGAGTTTTTGTTATTAGGTTTACCATGGTTTGAATACAGTATTCCTAGATGTTTATATTCAGGCTGGTAAATCAGTGATGATGATATGAAGTACAAATAGAGGAATGTTGAATTTTATTTAACAATTGAAAAATCAAATTGTGTTACTATTATCAATACTCTAGTGGTAAAGATAGAAGGCCTCAGGTGTTGTTTCGAGAGCAAGCCTACTTTATAAGATAATTTTATGACCTATGTTGTATTAGAATTTTTGTGAAAACCCTGTGCAAGCCCTATTGTAAATCACTATGGTGGTTAATGATAATGTCAGTTACCTTTTTGTACATTACTAATCAACTCAAGCATGTGACGGTCAGTCATGTAATTAGAAATGCAAACGATTGGTTATCCAGCTCATTATTTTTCGTAGTGATTCTAAATGTATCACATAATTTAAAACAATTCAAATTGTTCTCTGCCTAAGATACCGGTAATATGATGCCTCGCTGCTGGAGAAATACATCGTAAAAATAGAAGCAAGACATTCACAGCAGACTTGTTTCTACAAGTGTCATCACTGGTATAATTGCTTGGATACGTTTATAAGGTAGACAATCATCTAAATCATGAACAGACGACGGTGATAGTTAATATTAACTTTCCACATGTTCCGAGACTGAATCAAATATTCACAGCCATAATTAAGAACGCCGTGTCAGCATGCATACAGTTAGACACTTACTAAACTGGGCTAGACACGCAGCGAGGTACATTCCACACATAGTAAATTTTACACACCCGCTTGCAATAATGTCAATAATATGTCCAGTTCACCAGTTACATTAGTAACAACATTTTTGTGAACTTAAGTGCCCTTCATTGTGAAGCCAGCTAAAAGGCGTTTACTGATCTCGAGGAATCATATTCAACTGTTCACATACAAGAAAGAAGATGACGCACATAACAGTACTTGAAGTATGACGCAGAGAATAAACGTTGGTGGATTAGAGGGTGGGGCTTCTTAGCTCGCGGAATGGTGTTATTAATATTACACTCACGAGAACTACAGTTCACACAATTCTTTGTGCTGCTGCGTTCTGATGCATTTGGCCTTTACCTCAGTTTAATAAACAATAACTTCCCCGTTATGTGAATATGAAAGAATTGACCAGTGGAGTGATCTGTAAACTTACCGGACTGTAATCTCATTAAGCGCGTATAGGTTACTTTAAGGAGACTCTTAAATACTAAAGCTATGCTAGAGGGCTGAGGCCCTTATTAACACTTGCTGTTCATAAAGAACACACTGCATATTCAAGTAAAATGTTATGATATAGAGTCCTACTTAAAATCGAAGGACGGATGATCGGTTATTTACATTGAAAATCACATGACGAATCATCAGATGTCTGACTTACAAATAAATATAGAGAAAGAGTGATTGACATTATGACAGTGGTTTTTATTTTGTCTAATTACAATATTACAACTACGGCATCCTCGAATTATTGTATTGAGTACGTATAACTATGTTATGGACTACTATAGAAAGCTGTACATCTACAAAACTAGTTGTAGCAAAATAAAATAGCAAAGTAAGTTGTATGATGTATACTTCGATTCTAGCGTTGTAAGTCCGAAGACAACACCTGGTAACCTCATGTTCATGGTATCAGAAAAAAAACACATAGGATGAAGGAAACTTGATTCAAAGTGATAAAAACATTCCTACAACTTGAGCGCTTCTGAAACGTAGGCTTTTCTTCTTAAGGGTTTGTTTTTAAAAAAGAAGGGTCTAACTTTCGAAGGTGCTCGAGTTACAGGAGTTTTATAACTTAGTTATTGATGAGACTTTCTGAATGTTGTTGTTAAAGTAATATCCAGAGTGCGCTGAACATAAAACCAGTTTTAACGTTTGCAGAACACAATCGAACTTTACTGTTTTGTTTTCCTTAATACATCAGTAACGTACATTCTCTTGATCAAGATGTAACACAACGTTGATAAGACATATTATTTAAACATGTTTTGGTATCTTCAGTCTTCAACGCCTTTTAAAGATGGATCAGTAATTATTTAACTTACGGACAACTATAAAATTCGAGGTTCAATCCTCGTGGTAGACAGAAAGCAGACAGTTTATTGTATAATTTTGCGATAAAAACAAACAGTCAAGCGGGCTTGAAAAACGAAGAGGAAATTATTACTTTAGACTATGTTCAAAATACTTCTTACATTATCATATATATAACGAGATATATTTCTTAGATAAATTATTTATTTCCTTAAGAGAAAAGTTATACTTTCATTGTGTGTATTTGCATAAGTTGCTTATTCATGAGTTTTTGTTCCTGTTTCTGCAGGTGTCGGTGCACTTTGAAAATTCCTTTACCGGAAGACCTTCTGGGGTGGATATTTCTCTTCCCATCTGAGAAACCCGAACATGTCTACCTCCTAATTCCGTAGTAGGGCGCACACTGTTCACAACTTTGTTCCAGCACAAATTCAATAAGAAAAAGATTTTATGGTTTACCTCGGTGAGGTCTTTGTTCCCAGTGATTAAGGAAAAATAGAGATAAAGTGCAGCATTCGCTGAAGATGGACTTATTCAAGACCGAACTAAAATAAATATTATTATTACATAAATAGCTTTATTTCTTTGACTTAAAAAACCGTTTATCAGTTCAAGCGAAACTGATAGATTGACTTTGTTTCATCTATGTCAAAATGACAATAATAAAGTGGAAAAAATAGATTTTAAACGAAGCTCTAAGCCTTACTTGAATCACGTTGCTATCTCATTGTCACTAACAAAGAAAATGTGATTTAAAATAACTTCGTTTAATTAAGCAGTAAGTTAGAAATATATACAGTGGCGACATCCTCATTGAAATAAACGTGTATGCCGAATTTTACATGACGAGTCTTTTCTTGTCTTGTATTTTTATTTATATAATTGTAAAACCTGAATAGTATGGTGTTTTTTTTTAAAGAAAAGTTGTAGATAAAGACGAAAGTGGTTTATCATGGTCTATCAGAATGAAAAATAAATTAATATAGCTCTGAAGAGACTAAAACACGTTTTATAACGAGAAGTTAAATCAGAATCATTAAGTACATTATCGGTACATACGCGAAGTTGAACAACTGGTCATGATAACGGTATTTGAAATGAAATGGTATTGGGTGTAATACTTTCTTCTGTGCACCATAGAAAAGAATAAAAATATTAAAATAACACAAATCGTAAGTAACGAATGGTAACCACGAGGATGAATATAATATCGGAAAAATTATTGAATTGGCAAAAATTTATTTATTAGTTGAAGCATCCTGAATTTCCTAGGGCTCAAACACAAACATCGTCTACATGACTAAAAGTATTTAAGATACAAATTAAATCTTGTCAGAAAGATGTTGCGTCGTACAAAATATTCTTGCTCATGGTTTGGAGTAAGTGCCTGAAATATTAATACAGCTTTATAGAAAATACATAAACTGAATAATTTTGTGATGATGCTTATTTTAAATGTCCTAAAGTGTGTATGTAGTTAAAATATTTTTAATATGAAAAAATTATACCGACGTTATTGCATTAAAATATAGTGTTATTTTCCTTTATAAGGATGTATAAGAAACACGTTGCTTAAGTTAATATGTATAGAAAAGTGAAATAAACTTCAAAGTATAAATCGAAGTTTGGCCTTTTTTATTGTTATTCGAATAGTGTTAGTGAGATGTACATTTAATACGAGTTTAAATAATTCGAACGTACCTGAAGCTTAGTTAAGTATAATTCTCTTTAGCATAAACTATCCTCTATAATTTTAACGGTTGTCTCAGTATATAGTGTTGCATGCTGGGCTTGTAGTTACGTAGATTAGAATAAATGCGCAATATTATTGTCCATACAATCATTACACTGTGTAGTAGGTGAACCAGTCCTAATGGTTTATCGATAATGTGAATACATTTTATTTGTTTGTTTTAAACATTTAAATCAAAAGATGTATACTTTTAATGCAAAGCCTGTTTGTTTGTTTGAATTTTACCCAAAGCTATCTGAGCTAGCCGTCCCTAATTTAGCAGTGTAAGACTAGAGGAAAGGTAGCTAGTCATATGAAGACATATGAACCTACTTTTTAAACTCAAAACCGAAGCCGACTGAGATTTGAATCCATTATCGAACACACCGCAAACAAATAAAAATAAAAACACTTTAAACCTGACTAGTGACCATTAATTACATATATACTAAACATTTAGATCCGTGCATAGGATTTCTAAAATAGTCTAGAACGAACGACTAATTACACGTTTTCAACATTAGAACTGGAGAAACCTAGCTTATTACTATACTAATTTCTAAACATTTTGGCAAAGTAAACTGGAGTGAAGTCATCAATATTATACGTATATTATGCCTCAGAAAGAATTAAAGCTTAGAATGGACTACGATATTTATTAACCGCTAGCAACGTGCGATCTGAAATGAAGAAAAGAAGGGAGGATATTCTAATTACAATTCAAATGTTGTGAGGAACAGATGCTGAATGAAATATGTTCTCATTTAGGTCCTAAATAACTGTCTTGTTTTTACTGTTGTTTGACCAAGCTGTGGTCTAATATTTATAATTAGCTGAAGATTGTTTACAGTATGATCTAAAAATATTTATAGATTCAACACAGTTGGTACGAGCTCGTGGAAGGGAGTGATAATTGTTCAACGCCCTCATTCTCCGGTACCAGAAGTCTACGTCTATTCGGACTTGACTTGGCCTGCGGATCACGGGATCACATTCTTACCCCTTTAGCCATGAGGATCTTATAATGAAATGTTCAATAAATGATGTTGACAAGCTGCCTTCTATCATTTTAAAATAAGCACTGCTAGTGCATATATAGCCCTCTATTAGTTTTACGAAAATAAATTCAACAAATAAACAAAGTGTAGCAATTTACGACTCAAAAACTACGCATGCGTAAAAGTGTATGAGAGTATCTCGAGATATGTTTCGTAATATCTCATATACACAATATTTTTCACGGTCTTGTTATTTTAGTGTATTATGGAGATAGCTTTTCCATGATTTTTCATATTGTAAATTTGAAACAACGTATGTTATCAGCATATCTTGAAGTGAAAGACAACTGTATTACCGGAAAAAGTTGTAGCTTCCTGACCAAAAAAAATAAAAAAATCCTCGTATGTGTTCAAATCAGGACCAGCTTCGAGCACTTAGACGTACGCGTTATAGAAAGGTGTACACATCAATTCGCAGAACACAGCTTTCACGATAAACCTAATCACAGTTTTTACATTTTGGATAGCGCAGTCATGGCTGAAATGTTAATCTGGTTTCCTTTATGGCGTATATTCAGCTATCGCTCGGAGACTGGATAAAGTATCACTTACTTTTCTGTAATATATTCGGATTTTCAACAAAAGAAAAAATGACATGAAAAATTCTCGGATGTAATGTTTGATTTGTGTTTTCCACTATCTATGAAGCACATGTGTGTTTTCTACTACCTTTGAAGTACATGGACAGTGCATACTTCACAGATGTTGTCCATTCACACTTTACCATTACAAGTTTGATATCTGACTTATTATTCTTTACTTTTTAAAAATTTCTAACAAGATAACTCTCATTGATTCCTGTCCCCAGTAGTTCAGCGATAAGTCTGAAGTTTAAAACGCTAAAAACTGTGTTTTGATACTCAAGGTAAGCACAGCACACAAAATTCATCGTGTATCTTTGAGCTTACGCAAGAAAGAGAGAAAGGAACATTTGCTGCTCTTCAACAGCGCTTTCGATTTATCTGAACATTGTAAACATCTTAAGGAAGAATTCTTGTTGTATTTTCTCTTTGAAATTCCTGTAACTGATATTAATTTACGATGCTCTATGGGTCAGGTGGCGAAGTGAAGCAATCGACTCTTAATTCGAGGGTCGCGGGTGCGGATCACCGTCACACCAAACATGCTCGCCTCTTCAGTCGTGGGGGCGTTATAATGTTACGATCAATCCCACTATTCGTTGGTAAGAGAGTAGCCTAACAGTTGGCGGTGAGTGGTGATAACCAGTTGTCTTCCCTCTAGTCTTACACTGCTAAATTGGGGACAGCTAGCGCAGATATCCCTCGTGTAGCTTTGCGCGAAATTTTAAACAAAAACAAATTTATCTTAAATTAACAAAAAAATAGTTCGATTTATTGAAATATTAGAACATTATTTTTTACGTATTTCCATCGTGATAAGGAAATACGACATTAATTCTTTATGTAAAATAAAATCATGGTACATTTTTGTACAATGATCTTACTTTCTGATAACATAACAATGCTAAAAACCAAGTTTCGATAACCGTGGTGGGCAGAGCACAAATAGCCCTTTGTGTAGCTTTGTGCTTAACTACAAACTAATACATCATAGATGCATAAAAGAGATGTCGTCATTTTTATACATAAATACCTTACTTCTCAGTGTTAAATCCAGGTATTGAACAAATATATAGTTTTTTAGACAATCACAGATTTTTGCGTTATTCGTTTTTACTTTCAGTCCACATTATACATGAAACGGAGTCTACCAACAAAGACCACGTCATGAGCAGGATAGGAGAAAAAAAGGGTTTTTGGGTCCCGCTGACAACAATGACAAATGAAGCAAATTTTCATGGCACGACAACTAGCTAGTCAGGTCCGTTTCGATTTACGACAACAGTGTGACCTCTGACATTCACGAAGTGTTTCCATGGTAACGACGACACAATATTCTGCCCTATTGCGAACGAGGGAGTTCGTATTCTTCGGTCTTCTCACAAGACAACCGAGAAAAAGAATTATGGGACAGACATGTTTTTCACCTCAAAAATAGTTGTCGCCTTTGCTGTTTCTTTTTCTTTCCTTCCCCACTCTCTCTTGCAAACCACAGTTGAGTCAGACCACGTGCACTGAACGTGTATGGAAGTGTACTTAAGATACGAATCTCATCTTGAGTACGTCACCCGAAAATCCTGGATCATATATTTGTCATCGCTTTCTGACTCCAAAAAGGGAAATATCTTGTAAAAATCTAAGTATATAAATTTCGAATATGACATTTGGAGTAGGGTTAAAGCTCACATTACGAAATTATAATCATTGTTTTCTGAGATATAGGACAGCTTTTATTATATCTATTCACACAATAAGTGAATAAGTCACGTAACGTGGATAAAAGTCTGCGGACTTATGATGCTAGAAACCGGGTTTTGATACCTGTGATGGACAAAGCACAGAATGCGCATAATGTAGTTTTTGCTTAACTTCAAACAAATCTTTGTAAAAAATAAACAATGATAACAACTTATAGTTTGTTTTATCATTTTTCCAGCAAATAAATACTTTCCATTTGTGATTTTAAAAAAAATTGTAAGTCCAGTTATTTCTTCTCTATCAACGGCTAAGGGTTGGCCGGAGATACAGTTCTGTATTTCAGGCATGAGAAGCCAAGACAATACCAGATAGTGTTTTTCGCGCTCTAAACTGTAAATGTGTTGTAAGAGTAACAGTGAAAACCTTAACATAGATGGTGGATTTTAACGTGTTGCTGTTTTGTCTCCCTCTCTTCAACAGCTCAGGGACGGCGCCACAAACACCAAACATGATTTATTCACTAAAAACTAGTGCAAAATTTGTCTTTATTATCCATTAACTAATAAAGTGCTTCTGATTTAAATTATTCCTTCACTAAATGAAGATTTTTTTTGTAATTTTGAATTAGCACTCCTTCATAAAAGAAAAAAATGGGTGTAGTTTTATTGTATTATTTGTCCACCGAAAAAAATGTTTAAAAACACAGGCTTTTCTCTCTTTGTTAATGGAAAAGCTTTGATTTGAAGTTTTAGCCCGTTGAAAATAATTTAAACCTTACATTTATTTTCTATATTGATGAAAAAAATCGTAAGTTCGGTTATCAATTAAAAAAAAAAAAAGAGTTCATTATTTGAATTTGTTTTTTTTTTATATTTCTCGAAAATAGTGCTTTGAATGGAGATCCCTAATTTTCTATTACTGTAATAGTTTGAAGAATTGTCTCAATCAACTAAAATAATTTATTGTTTGTCTATTCCTTTAGCTCCATCAAGGCAGATAGCTTGAAACTTGGAATATCTGTTCATGTTTATGTTCTCGTTTTCATGAGGTTTGAGGTTGAAGTGTGTGTTGTGTGTTTTGAAGTTAATAAAAAATTTGGCTAGGATTTTATGAAGTCGCAAACATATGGTAATGTGTAAAGTTATCTTACTTAATGTATTTTTCACCAGTAAATAAAAGCGCTAAGCGGAATGCATAATTTTATTATTTTCAACGGTTTTCACTCTTCATATTTATATAAAAATTTGTTCTATAGCCCAGTAATTGATGTTATCCCTACTAAAGTTGAGTTGTTGTTGTTTTGAATTAAGCACAAAGCTACACAATGGGCTATCTGTGCTCTGCCCACCACGGGTATCGAAACTCGGATTTTAGCGTGCAAGTCCACAGACATACCGCTGAACCATTGGGGGGCTAAAGTTGAGTGTTTTAGATTCACGCTACGAATATTAATTGATGCAACCCTACTAAAGCTGAGTGTTTTAGATTCACGTTACGAATGTAATTGATGTTATCCCTACTAAAGCTGAGTGTTTTAGATTCACGTTACGAATGTAATTGATGCTATCCCTACTAAAGCTGAGTGTTTTAGATTCACGTTACGAATGTAATTGATGTTATCCCTACTAAAGTTGAGTGTTTTAGATTCACGCTACGAATATTAATTGATGCAACCCTACTAAAGCTGAGTGTTTTAGATTCACGTTACGAATGTAATTGATGTTATCCCTACTAAAGCTGAGTGTTTTAGATTCACGTTACGAATGTAATTGATGTTATCCCTACTAAAGCTGAGTGTTTTAGATTCACGTTACGAATGTAATTGATGCTATCCCTACTAAAGCTGAGTGTTTTAGATTCACGTTACGAATGTAATTGATGTTATCCCTACTAAAGTTGAGTGTTTTAGATTCACGCTACGAATATTAATTGATGCAACCCTACTAAAGCTGAGTGTTTTAGATTCACGTTACGAATGTAATTGATGTTATCCCTACTAAAGCTGAGTGTTTTAGATTCACGTTACGAATGTAATTGATGCTATCCCTACTAAAGCTGAGTGTTTTAGATTCACGCTACGAATATTAATTGATGCAACCCTACTAAAGTTGAGTGTTTTAGATTCACGTTACGAATGTAATTGATGTTATCCCTACTAAAGTTGAGTGTTTTAGATTCACGCTACGAATATTAATTGATGCAACCCTACTAAAGCTGAGTGTTTTAGATTCACGTTACGAATGTAATTGATGTTATCCCTACTAAAGCTGAGTGTTTTAGATTCACGTTACGAATGTAATTGATGCTATCCCTACTAAAGTTGAGTGTTTTTGAATTACGTTACGAATGTAATTTATTTTTTATATTAGATCTAGAGCTTATGTGTATTTGTATAATAATTTTTAAAACTTCATTGAACTTTTTAGTGATTTTTAGAACCTGTTAGAAATCCAAGTTTTTTTTTCTTAATAGTTTTCTTTGTACAATCTGTACTTCTGTACAGTATCAGTTAAGAAGCATTTGTATCAAATTAACTACCGGATAAATATTTTTGTAAATTTTCAATTTAGATAAAAGCATTTATTAAGGAATATAACGAAACATATTATAAGTATAGTAGTACTTAAAAGTAAGAATGGGCCAGATGTGCAATACAAATTAAAATCTTAAACACACTGCAAATATCATATGAACAAATCTTTATAGGTGCTTAACATACATTGATGAGTTGTAAACAAACTTCAGAGTAACAAGCCACCGAAGTACTTGAGAAAACTGGTAGTGAAAAACAAAATTTTTACAAAACCATAAATTTGTCAGACCGACTAGCTGACTGATTAGCGTTGATGCTTTCCTGCCCTAATTTTATGTAAATCTAAATATACATGACTGAATTACCTTTCTTTGGTTAAAATGATTTTTCTTAATTTTACTTATAACCTTGGTAATAACAACTAATAGCAATAACAATTTTGCAGCACTACTTACAAGTTAACAATACACTAGTAGTCATGTTCTGTGATTATGAGCCCGCTCTGTAAGTTGCCAAGTAGCAACCTGCCCTCGTTTCACATGCGGGTGCACGATTGCTTATGTGCACGTGCTGTGTAATCCGTCTGCAGCTGTATCAGCTAGATTGCAAAAAAGGGAACAAGTAGGTTCTCTAGATCCAGGTTCTAACTATGATCTAACCTTTGAAAGCAAGGTTTTCAGCTTTATACTTCTCACTCGAGAGTTCTGTGTTGAACAAAGCAATTTTATTATAGCAGTCGATACTTAAAACGTGAGTCTTCTATATGAGGACGCATACTACCACTGCTAAAATCTGACTCGGCTTTGCTCGGGTGTTCTAGACAGAAATAAGAATAAGTTTTATAATTTACCTTTATATTGTTTTCAAACTAAGTGTGACCCACTGACATCTAAGTTTGAACATGGCGCATAGTGTAATTTTTAAAATATAACAAGAAAAGAGACACTTCTAGGTGGTGACCTTGTAATGCATTTGTCACAGCGAAGAAAGCATTACTATAAGAATAGAGATATGATGAATTAAAGTAATGTTGAGTATGCCTTAGCCATTAATCCAACCAAACAATAAGCTACCATCCTAGCGATATGGCAGAGAAACTACAGCAAATATATTAGCAAAAGCCACGAAATATCAAGAAATAGCTTTAAGGAAAACTCTGAGGACAGATGTGGAACCTAGCCATTTTCGATACTTAGTACCAAAAACTCTTTGAGACATATGTAAAAAAAAACTTTTAAATAAAAACCATGAAGTAGGAATAGGAGCTCCAAAATGTAAGGAAAAAAGGGCCTAACTGGCAGAATAACATTACAACACTTGATGGTTTCTGACACAAGCAGCCTCAAAGTGGGTGCAACCATCATTTCTACTTTGTGTTTTACTTTGAAATTTGATCCAATTACAGACTTGAATTTTGTCCGAAGCTAATCCTTTCCAAATACTTGACAAATTTCAACATCTTAAAAATCAGGGATTTTGACATTATTCTGTTGGCCCATTCCTAATCAGTTAGATAAATATAATGTCATCCATAAGCAACTTATGACTACTAGAACTTTCTTCGGACTTCCGACATCAAACATTCCCCTCATGATGTTATGTATTTTGTTAAGGTCACTTGATTTTATTACATACATTCATTGGTGAAAAAAGGTTCAGAGAAATTTAGCTCTATACACTTTTCAATTAATTTCAACAATTACTAAGTTACAAAAGCACACGAAGTAGGAATGAACGTAAAGATGTCCACGCCCACTTTGAGGTTGCACAGTGTCAAAAACCACCAAGTCCTTTAATTTTCCCCGTCCATTTCTACCTTGTTTTCTTACTTTTTGATGTTATTATTAATTATTTTTAAACCTTTTAACACCTTTATAAAACTGAAACTGGAAGCAAAATAATGGCATATGATCTATGTTAATCTTAAATTGAAATTCCGAACAATTTGTATTCGTAAGCCACGCCGTCAAGACATTATTATAACTTCAGATTGCTTTACAAGAGTCTAGATTTCAGACAATGTGCCATCAAAAAAATGCTACATTTTCATAAAATAAATAACATAAGACACATAAATAAACCGTGCTAAAAATGTTTAAAATGATCTAATTTAGAATAAAGCTCATTTAAAGAAGTCTGTTTGCTTTAACATCGAGGCATATAAGTTACGTAAAAATGATAGAGATGGTTATTTTGTCTACTTTTGAAAAGTTTTGATTTCAACATTTCATTCTACAGAAAGCAGTACATAAAAAAGCATACCTATGTGACAACATTTCATTCTACAGAAAGCAGTACATAAAAAAGCATACCTATGTGACAACATTTCATTCTACAGAAAGCAGTACATAAAAATGCATACCTATGTAACAACATTTCATTCTACAGAAAGCAGTACATAAAAAAGCATACCTATGTGACAACATTTCATTCTACAGAAAGCAGTACATAAAAATGCATACCTATGTGACAACATTTCATTCTACAGAAAGCAGTACATAAAAAAGCATACCTATGTGACAACATTTCATTCTACAGAAAGCAGTACATAAAAAAGCATACCTCTGTGACAACATTTCATTCTACAGAAAGCAGTACATAAAAAAGCATACCTATGTAACAACATTTCATTCTACAGAAAGCAGTACATAAAAAAGCATACCTATGTGACAACATTTCATTCTACAGAAAGCAGTACATAAAAATGCATACCTATGTAACAACATTTCATTCTACAGAAAGCAGTACATAAAAAGCATACCTATGTGACAACATTTCATTCTACAGAAAGCAGTACATAAAAATGCATACCTATGTGACAACATTTCATTCTACAGAAAGCAGTACATAAAAAAGCATACCTATGTGACAACATTTCATTCTACAGAAAGCAGTACATAAAAAAGCATACCTATGTGAAAACATTTCATTCTACAGAAAGCAGTACATAAAAAAGCATACCTATGTGACATTTCATTCTACAGAAAGCAGTACATAACACAGCATACCTATGTGAGTGCAGTGTAAGAATTACAAACTTATCTACATTTTGTTTATAATTTTTTCAAATTTATTTTTGGAAGACAATTACAAGACTCATGTGCATCAACCTTGACCTTATGATAAACTAGGAATCCAATGTGCAAACACATCACGTAGACGACACCATTAATGATTACCTTTGATGTGAGTGTATAAATCATTCATGAGGTCTTTCACAAATTACTGCGCATGTTTTTGTAGTTCATAACGTGTAACAACAGCACTGAAATGCTCGAAACTGTCTTGTACTATGCAAAAAGTTAATAAAGTGTTTTTAACTATCTTGTGTCGTTGGAAGGAATTTAACTACGTCTACATAACTATAAAAACAAAGTGATTACTAAAAGCTATCTATTTCTCTCAGTTGCTGCGTGAAAAACTCTAACCATTTTTATTCAAGTTATTTGTGCATATATTAAGAAAACCTTCAACACTCAGTATTTCTTTAACCATTATATTTTCTAAAGTTATGCGATATATTACTTGAAGCAATCTAACATGAAAAAATACGCTTACCAAACTGGTGTGAAGGTAATGGTAATTTTCAGCATAAACACCTCATGTGATACCTGAACTAAACACCATAGTCAGAGACAACTAAGCCTAAACATAGCAATACCTAATTTTTAATTGCTAATAACAGGAATGGAAGAACCAGTCAGTAGCATCCGCTGGTCATGTGGCTACTCTAAACAGAATAGTGGTATTGACTGTTTTTGTTATGATGCGTTCACAGATAAAATTACGAAGCGTATTAAGTAGGGTATTATATCTCGAACTAGGGATATCCACTAGATGGTGCTTAATTCTAAAATTTCTACACAAATTTTTCTTATTCAGTGAATCTAACAAACGACAGTGACATACATAAGAGGCTAAACGTATCATGTATTTAGGGTATTTTTATTTAGAGAACTGTGATCCAACTACAACAATAAAAAGGATTAATATAACTCAGCCAGAGAAACTAAAAAGTGATATTCTTCAAAACCTGAAGAATGAACTATTTTCACTAACGTAGTAAGGCCCGAGATGGCTAAGTAGTTAAGACACTTGACACGTAATCCGAGAATCATAGGTTCAAATCCCAGTCAAACCCAACATGCTCGCTCTTTCAGTCGTGAGGACATAACAATATGAGGGTCAATCAAACTATTCGTGGGTAAAGGAGTAGCATAAGAGTTGGCGGCGGGTGGTGATAACTAACTGCCTTCTCTCTAGTCTTCCACTCCCTAAATTAAGGACGACTAGTGCAGATAAACCTCGTGTAGCTTTGCGCGAAATTCATAATCAACATCACTAACGTAGTAATGTTCTTACACTGAAATCATTCAGTGTTTCCCAAAGTAGTAGACGTGAAGCTTTTTCTGGGGTAGCCTCCAAAAATTGACAGAAAATAAAGATACTGAATTAATTCTAAACAAACAATAAGCGGATAAAAATTTATGTTGAGTTGAATAAATGATACTTTGAAGAAATAAGATGTTACTGTTTTCACTACGACACTATTTCAATCACCATCCTATAGTTATAGGGACCCGTAAACTAAAAGAGTTTGGGAACCACTGCTCTATATGTTGGCAACTAAATAACTGGTTATCTTTTTACAGAAAACTGGAATAAGTTGAGAGTTGAAATCTGTTTAGAATTTTTATAAAATAGGCCAAGCATGAAAACATTTGCAAAAGAACACAGAGTTAATTGAAGTTTCACACGTCTGACGTAGTTTGAAATACCACTGACTGATACATATATAATATCACCTTAACTCTGAATCTTGAAACACACAATTGGGTGATAAATTGTTGTTAAACTGTCCAATGGTAAATTAAAACAAGTTCCGTCGGAGGTAGGTTTACACACATATAATGCTAAAATATGAGGATCGATTCCCTAAGGGGAAAGAGCGAAGACAGCACATCGTGTAGCTTTGTGTTTCAACATCAACCTTAAAACATATATTCATAGTAGTGATAGTTGAAATGAGGAAGCTGAAATTCAAGTTTAATTTCAAATGTCGTAAAGTATGAAACATTTAAAATGTACTCTAGCGGTGTGAGATTGTACTGCTGTTTTCTCTTTAAACCTGCTCGTTCATCATAACTAATTAATATATCCAGTTTTTATGTCAGTCCAAGGAAACGTTAAATGTGAAATCCTTAACAATCGGATACATCTTCTCAGATAATATCGTTTAAAAACAATCATAAGAAAGTGGTATTCTGTTCTTTTGGTAAGAAATAAAATCTTAACTTTCTTTGAAATTTTTAATGAAGCCCTAACACTTCTTGTGGTGAGGGTTTGTTTGAACAGTAGCTTGTAAAAAATGAATTATTGTTGTCAGCAACTTATAAAAAACAGACACTTGTTTCAAAACATATATGAAAAAATTAATTCAATTTAAATTTATACATGTGTAGAGGATACAGAACTGACAGAAATGATTTAAACTGTTTATCCTATTATAAGAACCTTATTTACGTTTCGTCGAGTTACTAGCAATAGCTAATGTTACTTTAGCCCACAACAATCTCTGTACATAGAACAGACTAATTCGTAACTCTGATTGGTGTTTTGATATCACGTGATGTCGTAGGGAGCTGAATAAACCAATTTCGATTTCATTTGTTGATGAAGTTTAAAAGATTTCCACCCTCGCGAAAGATCAAGTTTAAATTGATAAGCAATAGAATGAATAATTCGAGTTTGGCAACCGTTTTTAAAGCCAAACGAAATCGACGTTTAATGTAGACCAGCATGTCAAATGATGCACACGCACGCCACCTCATCACTCCAAGAAGCCAACAAAACAAATGCCACGCAAGGTCCTTCCTTATACATGTAACACGAATATGTATTTTCGTATAAAAATGCGCTATTTGCACCTTAAATGAGGGTTTAACCTTAACTGGAAAATTACATTACGTTTAACAAAAATGAAATCCATCAAATCAGGAATACTCACTTATCCCATTTAAAACATGGTAATAAAACACAATCTCTCTCATTTTAAGCGAGAAATAAGAACCCCTCCCCGAAATTACTAATAAGGCATTTTTTGACAGATTAAATTATATAATACTACACAGCAGCTAACAAAGCTTTTTCTTGATAATAGAAGGAATTTTTTTCGCACTTAAACTATTATTTACCCTGGTTTGCACTGTTTAATATTTCTTTTTTTTATTTGTCTGTATTATAGAATTTATATTGCAAGTCCAGTAATATTTTCAAAAGAAAACAAATTGACAAAATCACAATAATTAAGAAAATCAGTTCCGTGAACATTGCTGAATGCTCTTTTTATCATGCTCCGTTATTTATTTACCCTTGTGGGAGGATGGCTGGTCAGAGATATTGTTTTTATTTGGATGTATGTGTAAGATTTTACATTTTCACCCGAGTTCGATCAATTTTAAGCAATTATTGAGCGTCCCTCAAGGACCAGTTAGTTAACTTTAGGTGGATGATGTCAAAGGCCAAGGCTACATTATTGTTTGTTTGTTTTTGGAATTTCGCACAAAGCTACTCGAGGGCTATCTGTGCTAGCCGTCCCTAATTTAGCAGTATAAGACTAGAGGGAAGGCAGCTAGTCATCACCACCCACCGCTAACTCTTGGGCTACTCTTTTACCAACGAATAGTGGGATTGACCGTCATATTATACACCCCCACGGCTGGGAGGGCGAGCATGTTTAGCGCGACGCGGGCGCGAACCCGCGACCCGCGGATTACTAGTGCACGCCTTAACGCGCATTAAAGGTCAAGCAGTTTCGTTATGATGGAAACCAACAGGATTTTGTAAAACATTCAAATTTCAAGACTAAATGGAGATTAAAAAGACGGTCTTAGCATCTATACCTACAGTTTTGAAACTGAGGAATTGTTTCATGTATATTTTAAGTTAATTACTGCCAAACTAAAAACACATTACGTGATGAGAAATGGATTCCTAGAGTGCCTTTAAAGTTGATATTTATCTAACTTCGTGACCCTACACTCTAAGTACCATAAAATATAGAGATATATGATCATATGTTGAAGGATTTAAAATTTCATCGCGAGCAGTTTGAACTTTTCATGTATTTATCACGTAAAATCTGTTACTTATTTGGCGCAACTCTGACCGTAACATAATGAAATAAATTCTGCGTAAAACACGACCTGTTTTGTACATTTAAGATGCCAGGCACACTGTGTTGAAACGACTTGGTCAATAAATATTTAGGCAGATGTAAAAAGCACATCTGTAAATCAAGACACATTTCTTGTACATGTTGAAAGAAGAGCCACCTGTAGGTCCAAGTCAACAAGGTATAACAAACTGCAACAACCAGCCTCCCATCACGTGTGGAAGACATCAGCTGTGAGACGAGGTGCTGTCCTTTAGTGACAAAATCTACGGTTAATACAGTAAGAACAAACAATGTTACTATTTCCAAACAAATTCCTTATAATTTTTTCATTCTTTCACTTGTAATATTCTGATCACAACTATGTTTATAATTCTTCAGAGTAATTTCACTTTAGAAAAATATAACTTGTGATTTTATCGCATTATTTTACTGCTCGGATGGTGTGAAGTGAATCTTGTAGTTTCAATACTAAAATAATGTGTAAATAAAAGATTTAGATTATAATATGGATAAATTCATAAACGTACGAAGTAAATGTTTCAGTAATCTGATTATAGGATACCGCCTGCCGTTTTATCCTATAAACCTAACTTTGATAAAATAATGACTGTAAAACTGCTATCCGTGGTGATTTCGTCATGTATTAAAATATAAATAAATAAAATGGTAATATATTTATTTTTTCCCATTCACCCTCGAAATGTAATATATTTATAACTGTATTACGAGTAAAACTGCTGTTTACATTTAGAACACCTGTCTACATTATTTATGATATTACACTCATTTCTTAATATTGTTATTCTAAACCTACCTGTTTGTGAAGGAATATCTTCCAAGTTTCATCACTCTTATGAGGGTTGGTCGGATGGATCGGTGTTCAACAATTATTACTTTAGAAATACGTTATTTGTTTATCTTCACGTAAACTATCGGTCAGCGATAATACGAATTAGAGCTGCGAGACTAAACAGCTCTAAAAACCACTATAAGGGTTAGGGTGGCCAAGAAAGGCCAAGCGACTCCTGCTGGACTTCTATACCTCCCCACCACACACGTTGTGAGGGACCACCCAGGTTGCTTGCAGATCTGCTCTGTGACGCAATCCTATGGTGTGATATTGACGTCCATTCTCGTGAGTGTACCCTCAAAGTTAGTTTTTTTTTTTGCTACTGGGTGTTGTTGGACACAAAAAGCTTTGCGGGTGTATTCGTTCTTTAAAAAAATTATAAAGGTTTTCTATTGTATATAATTGGAAATGAACTGGCAGTTTCGAATTATTTCTATTACTTTGATCTCTTGAGTCTAATTTACTTTAACGAAAGCAACTAGACTACAACATTTGTTTTGAAACCTTAACCACGCAAGGGGGAATTTGCAAAAGAGAAATGTCTCACTGAAGTATATACGACTTTGATAGATTATGCTTCGGAAATTACTCAATTACTCGTAAATAACGTTGATTAGCAAATAATTAAGTTTACAAAACGGATAGTTAACTTGTACACCACAAATCTGTGTTGGCCGAGGGTGTGTTTCAATTGAAACGATAGGACTTATTGTTTTAAGTCAGAAATGTTTCTCTAGATGAACAAACTGGTTCAAAAATCTACAAGAAAAGTATTTAAGAATGCAGTTAAATATTTAATTATCTTGGACCAGTTAAATGTAAAGTTTAACTGCATAAAGAAATTATATTCCAAGTTACATTCGTGCTTTTACAACAGGTTATGTAATTAGGAATAACGGAACACCATATAGACACTCAATAATAAAATTATAGCGTGCTGCCTAAATGTTGAGTATCCACACATAACGTACATTCGGTTGTTTGTTTTTGAATTTCGCGCAAAGCTAAACGAGGGCTATCTGTGCTAGCCGTCCTAATTTAGTAGTGTAAGACAAGAGAGAAGGCAGCTAGTCATCACCACTCATCGCTAACTCTTGAGCTACTCTTTTACCAATGAATAGTGGGACTGACTGTTACATTATAACGCCTCCACGGCTGAAAGCGCGAGCATGTTTGGTGCGACAGAGATTCGAACCCGTGACTCTCAAGTTACGAGTCGAGCGTCTTAACCATCTGGCCATGCAGGGCCCCAGGCACATGAAAATATATTAGCAATTCAGCACTACGACTGGCTGTTCTACGAACAACGTCCTAAAATAAAACCTGAACATAAATAAACCTTTTCTTTGACCCTGTAATTTTTTCAAACATGTTATTTGATGTAATGTTTTGTTACACATTGTTAAAAATAAACATTATAATTCGCACGCCAGTGATAAAAGTATTTATACTTCTACAAATTTAGTTGTTCCAGAATGTTCGCGATTTACTGTTCATAATTTGAAGTGATAGGTTAAGGAGAAAGCAATGACTCAATAGTATCCAAACTCAGCTCTTTGGTTTCTCTTAACTGACCTCGTAATGGGATTTAACTGCAACCCTTATAACACATTAGTAACTCTAATGTTGTTTTATTTTTCTTAGAGTAAAGGGTCATGAACCTTTAATTTCACATCCTAGCATGCTAAACACTAGGCACCACGCCCAACTATTATTGAAACAAAAACAGAAAAGCAGAAAAGTTGCGTTTTCTTAATTTTAAATGTCTGTGGCAAAATATTTTGTCATTTTTTAAAATAACTTTTCAGCTTTTTAGAATCAAACTGGAAGCAGACACATCCTCGTTCCTTCACTTCAAAATA
Source organism: Carcinoscorpius rotundicauda (assembly GCA_011833715.1). Lineage (NCBI taxonomy): Eukaryota > Metazoa > Arthropoda > Merostomata > Xiphosura > Limulidae > Carcinoscorpius > Carcinoscorpius rotundicauda. Next base: position 14,707,856 of record CM022404.1, read on the forward strand.
CGCTTCAAACATTCAAAAATTATAAGTCCAAAACCACCTGAAAAAATAATTAAATCTCTCCAATTTTCAACATAGAATTTGAATTTGATTATTTGTCAATACAATCCCAGATTTCTGGCAGGGAAAAAACGCTGGGATATCTGTACAAATTAAACAATTAATTTACCAAGTGACTATTAGGATTTTCCCTGAGTATGACTCTCACATATACTTTCGATAAAACAAACCTACGAATTTAAAACGTCATAAAAGTTGTTTTCGCTTCAACAACGGATTTTCCATAATTCAACTAAGCAGATTTCGAAAATAATATTCATTTCTTTCTATCACGTAAGGATTGTTTTACATATCGGGAAGAAAAAAACAAGTCTTACTTTAATCAAATTATTATTTCGTTTACCACTATGAACATTTTTATTGTTATCTTTGATAACAAAAATACAAACAAACTGAAGAAAAGGGAAGAACATTGACGTCAAACGAACATGCTTCATACTCACGAACATGAATCCTCATTCATTCCGAATTGTGTTGTTGTTAAATATACGGCTTTTATGTGTCGTGTTGTGATATATTTTTTAAAAAATCTGTTCTTGATTGAGAAACGTGGACATCATTTTTGCATTCAGCGTACAGGAATTACTGTAAGAACATGCAAAATTTAAGACAACAAAACCATCGCAGGTCTGTGTAATCAGCTTAGGCCAAGAAGAAAACTGAAGAATCTTCGTGAAGTTACTTTTAAAAATTACATAAAAGACAAAATAAACAACAGTTTTTCATGAAAACATTTGTGCTTTAACTTACGTAAGTATTAATGCTGAAAACTAGTTTTATCTTTCCATTAATTGACTTTTATTTTCATTTAAGATAACTCCATAAACTTTCTCTAAGATTCCGTTTTAATTCTTATGGGTTTTGTTTGTTTGAAATTAAGCATATAGCTACACAAATGTCCACCGTGGCTATTGAAATTCGATTTCTAGCGTGTTAAGTCTGCAGATATATCACTGTGCCACTGGGGTGGGGGAATAAGTCTTGTAGGGCATGACGATTGATTTTGATTATCACATCACTAAATCTTTGATGTAATATACTGATCACGAGATCGAGACCTGTCACAAACAGACCCTTCAGCCGTAAGAGCGTTATAATGTTATAATTAGTCCTACTATTCTTTGGTAAAGAGTAGTCCAAGAATTGGTGGTTGGTATTATTGACTACACTATGTGTCTTACCTTTAAAATTCCAACTTTAAAATTAGGGACAGCAAGCACTGATAACTCTTGAGCGGTTTCATGCAAATAAATAAACTGTCCCGAATTCGAAGCTAATAACTGTTCACAAAAATGCGACTTTATTCTGCATGAAATCATTTCTTCACTGATTTGTGTTTTGTAAATACGCTGCTGTTACTTTTATATTAAATAACTACTTCGGTATTTTTATTATGTTATCTAAGGTTGAACCTATTTTATGATTATTGTTATTGTTATATTTTTCATTTTAAAATAAGCACTACTTGAAATATGAACTATTTTTACTTCCTACCAAAGAATCTTTTCGTTTCTTCTTAAACGAAACGGTATGGAATGTTTCACCTATATGCGTGTTTTTTAGTACAGTAACTTCAGTTAACCATCAAAACCCGTTCAGATTTCCCTATAAAACATTATTTATATATAAATATTCCAGTAACAATTGTGTTCTTGAAATAAGCTTTCAGGAGTTAACGGGTTGACTTTTCTTGTCGAATTCAGATTAAAACTTGTTATCCTTATGTACTCTCATTGTTTGAAACTGAAAGTTGATTTACTTATGTTCTGTATAAGCAGAAATATGAAAAAAACAAAAGCAATATAGCATGGGAATTTCTAATCGTATTGTCTAAACGGAGGACATAGGATCATGTTAATTTATTAAAATTACATCTATAAAATGTACGATTTTAATAACAGATTGAACAAGTTAGATTTAAAAATAGGTGTGTTTGGAAGTCAAAGGTCTGGCATAACAAATAGTTTGCAGTCCATTAGGAACGTTTTTTTTTCTTTATGTCTTATACGAATTATTGTTGTACAGATAGAGACAACGAAAGTATCTGTGGAAGAGGATAAAGTTTACAACGATATCAAAACACGTGAAGAAAACGTTGTGACATATAGCGCATATTAATTTGAAAAATTATACCAACTTGTAAACTGGTGATAAAGTACCGGGTAATAATATATTGTAGAACTATCACAACTTAAACCTGCGTTTGAATTTATATTAAAACACATGAAGTAATCAATCAGAGAAAGGATAAAATACAGAGTTCTCCGCTGGTACAGCAGTAGGTTAGAGATTTTACAACGCTTCTATTAGGGGTTCGATTCTCCTCGGTGGACTCCGCTGATAATTTGATGTGGATTTGCTACGAGAAAAAAACATACATACATAAAGATAGGTATGGAATTAAAAACATTATGTTGTATTATATAAAAGTTACAGAATATTCTGGGATAAAAAGATGTAAAACAATAAATTTTCCTTTTTTTTATTTTGGATTAATCACTTTAAACACGTGCTGTTTGACGACGTCATAATATTTCCATATCATTCTTGAAGCAAATTTTTAACAAAGATTCAAGTCGGTGCGAATTTTAGAAATAAAATAAAACACTGAATTATTTCAAACTAAATCACTGTTGAAGAACGTTTGTTTGTAATTAAGAACAAAGCTACAAAAAACCAATACTACTCTCCGTGCTCTACTTACTATAGGTATCGAAACCCGGTTTCAAGTGTTGTAAGTCCGATGTGCCACCTGGAAGCTATTGAAGAAATATACGAGTTAGATACTCTTTTGTTCAATTTTTTTATTATGTTTTTTCTCGAATCAAAAACGTGGTTGAAACTAAATTACTTTCTTCATTTATATGAGGTAGATTTTTGAACAGTTGTAGTTGGTTTGGTTTGTTTTGAATTTCGTGTAAAGCTACATGAGGGCTATCTGCGCTAGCCGTCCATAATTTTGCAGACTAAGGATAGAGGGAAAGCAGCTAGACATCACCACCCACTGTCAACTTTTGGGCTACTCTTTTCCCAACGAATAATGGGATTGAACATGACATTATAACAGCTGCACGACTGAAATGACGAGCATGTTTGGTGTGACGGGGATTCGAACCCGCGACCCTCGAATTACGAGTCGAGTGCCTTAACCACATGGCCATGTCGAGCTGAACAGTTATGAAAAGATGTAACGTGGTTTTCTAGATGTTTTGCTCTCTAGTACCAGTTGTATCATAATGTACTTGTACTACCGGCTATTTGAGTTAATCGTTGTGCACACTTAGCAGCCCTCAAAATACGAGTTAAATCTGTAAGTCTTTCGTTGTATTTATTTATTTTTAATGATTGCACATTAGCGAGTTGAATGTTTTTCTCTGCTGTGGTATCTTGCAATCGGAATCGTTGAACATTCTTCGACTGCAGAGTAACGAAAATTTTATTTCGATCATTTTTCTAGTATAATGATGGATCGTGCACGAAACTGCTAACGCACGGTGGCGCTAGTATCGATGCGGCCCCAGCATGCTTCACAAATTTAGAGTTGTATGTCTTCGAGCCTGTTTGTATGTAACATAAATTTCACTTATTTTTCCGATAGTTATTCTACAAATTCTACAAAATTTAGTGAAAAAAGGAACCTTAGTACGATTAAGACAGCAATTAAATGCAGTAGAACTAAAACCATTGCCAGAAAACCCAATCTGACTGACAGGTAAACAAAATAGTAGGAATGACAAATACAACAGCCTTGTTGGTTTGTTACATGAAAGCAACCATGGTTCCGATATGTTGGTAAGAACCTTGAGCTAAATTGCTCAATAAAATAATATAATTGTAATTACTGAGTGAAAATAATGATAATGATTAACTGTTGTTTACATTTAAATATATGTATATGACTGTCAGTGACATTTTATTGGCCTAGCTAGGGCCAGCTTTGTTTTCTCTGGTGTGTCAGCCACTAGCCGGTTGCAGCGTTTTATCGTTATCTGCATTCACTTTTCTTGTCATGGACTGTAGTGTGATTCTCTTGGACTACACGAACACTCTCTGAACGGCACCTGGTTTTACTTGTCTCTTTTTTTTTTTTTAGGTGAATGTCCAAACAGCGAAATAAAATATATACAGATATGTTTACTTCCATAACATTTACCAACAATCACTTCCTAGGCCTACTACAAACTGTAATATACGGGGTAAGTATTGTTGAGATGTTAATCTCTATCATGTATTTATTACATAAGCCTATAAAATGGGAATAAGTTTATATAAGTTTCTAAACCAGAACTCTATTAAACATGGGCCTGCCGTAACTAGTTTCAAATACATGGATATCAAGCGAGAAGTGGCCATGACAACTCCTTTCTTCAGTTTATATTGGTATCATCCGAAATCATGGAGCGACTTTCTAGACAATTGCATATTTGAAGGCCATGACTATCCAGACGTACAAGAGAATCGTTTGAGGCCTTTTTGAACAATTATGCTTATGAAGCAAACAGAAATATATAGTGGTCGTTCGTCCTTTCTAAAACAATGCTAATAACCACCTTTCTAATAACGTCATGGAAACTAGATTAACTGTTTCTTGTCATGTCTGAATGCTCTTGCTACAGCCGTATTAGCATCATTGTTTACACTAATTACTTAAGATAATATCATGTAACGCTAAACGCTCTTAATTAGGATCATTTCATAAAATTTAGTGAATTTATGCTTAAAAGTTGGCATTTAAAAATAAATAATAATCGTCTACAATATTCTTTTGAAAACTTAAGTTAGAAACTACTCCTCTGGTTTGCTTGGCCTAATCAAAACTTATGTATCTCTCACGTTATAGTTTTGTTGCTCTAAATCAAGCATCATTAATAAAAAACTAAAAACGGTCCATTTTTACTCTTAAGTGAAGTTACAGCTAAAACAAAATGCCTCTTTGTTTTTGTCTGTTTGTTTTTAAATTTCGCGCAAAGCTACACGAGGGCTATCTGCACTAGCCTTCCATAATTTAGCAGTGTAAGACTAGAGGGAAGGCAGCTAGCTAGTCATCACCACCCACTGCCAACTCTTGGGCTACTCTTTTACTAACGAATAGTGGGATTGACCGTAGAATTATAACGCTTTCACGGCTGAAAGAGCGAGCATGTTTGGTGCGACAGGGATTCGAACTCGTGACTCTCAGATTACGCGGCGAGTGCCTTAATCACATGGCCATGCCAGGCCAAATAAATGTCAGACCGATAGCTTACGTGAATTTTTGCATAGGTTTGTTTGTTTGTTTGTTTTGGAATTTCGCACAAAGCTACTCGAGGGCTATCTGTGCTAGCCGTCCCTAATTTTGTAGTGTAAGACTAGAGGGAAGGGAGCTAGTCATCACCACCCACCGCCAACTCTTGGGCTACTCTTTTAACAACGAATAGTGGCATAGGTGTGCGTAAGAAAGTTTTGTCAAAATTGGATGGATTTTGTTGAATAACTCCGCACAAGAGGTTGATATTTTGACCAAATGTGTCACCTAATTTTAGGTTGTAGAGATCTGTCAATATACCGAATTTGAAAAATCAGTAAAAGTTAAGTATGTGTTTCTATCGAATAAATATTTCGTTCTGTTGGTGCGAAGAAAAGTAAAGGAAGAAATACGCGAGATATAAAAATTGGACATTTCATACATCGTGTATTTCTCAACGGAATACTGTGGGATTCAGTATGTGAAGTACGAATCCAGTAGAGCACATCCAATATATGATATATGTGGTAAGGTTTTATGAATTATGTTTTCGTTATAAAATCGTAAATCAGCTTGTGAATAGAAGTGTATATTAGAGCTTGTATTGAGTGTCTTCCCCTTAAAATTCTGTTGCATCCCGTCTTTTTCCTTTTGACCGAGTGCTGTTTTCGTCACAGATGTTGGTGAACGTTGTTACTGTGTATATATATATATATATATGAAAATATATAAAACTGATCGTCTGAATTTTCACATTCTAATAGTAGTTTCTGTTGTCATGGATCATGATGTTTTATTTTGTCTTGTGAAACGACCTTAATTCTGTTTCCTTCTTAGTCTTATGCACCGAGTTACTGTATAATAATAGTGTATAATCACCACGAGGTGCGACATCAGCCAATACAGATATTATTGTCTTGCAACTTTAAGAAAACCCAACCACTGCACGTTCCGCAGTGAAACCCAGCCACTTCACTTCCTGTCGTTTTGACGGGATGTTCTGTGTCAAATTATGTACAGTTGAAAAACTTATCTGACTAAACTGAAAACCCAGAAGACCTTTATCTATTTCTCAGTTAAATGTAAAAATAAAAAGTTCAGTTTGAGAAACGTAATAATGTAGGTTTATAAATACATCAACGAGAAACGTCTGATTAATTTTAACAAGATTTTGATTGAAGATTATTCTGAAGTCATGTGAAGCACAAAACAAATTCTGTGTTCTTAATACTTATATGACAGTGACATTAAATGTACATCATACATGGACATATTTGACTAAATTCAAATTTCAATATCAACCAGGTTATATATTTTCAAGTCATTTTTTTTTCAAATAAAGAAACATCTGAAACTGTATAACTGTCAGTAAATAATAAGTAATACATAAATAGAGGTTGTATAACTGCCAGTAAATAGTTCGTTATTAATAACTAATAATAACTAATACATAAATAGAGGTTGTATAACTGCCAGTAAATAGTTCGTTATTAATAACTAATAAATAAATAGAGGGGGTCAGTTTGAAAATTAATCTTATCTTCAACCAGCTGAAGTATCTCTCCCCCATAGGGCCCGGTTTGGCCAAGCGTGTTAAGGCGTTCGACTCATAATCCGAGGGTCGTGGGTTCGAATCCCGGTCGTACCAAACATGCTTGCCCTTTCAGCCGTGGCGACGTTATAATATGACCACCATTCGTTGGTAAAAGAGTAGCTCACAGACTCAATGAACCCCCATACCAAATTTGTTGAATATCCAACCACACCGTGTGAAGTTGTTAAATGGACATACAATAGACGGTACTATTATATTTACATAAATCCAACAACTTAAAGTTAAAACTTCAAACTTTAGTTTGGCTTCAACAGAAGCCACTATTTATAGAATATAACAGAAATAGGTCTTACTTTTATATTAACATACACGTGTGTTTTTCATAATTATTCAAAACTAAAGGTGCAACATAAACGAAAGATAAATAAATGATGTGTATATATACAGAGTTTGGATAATGAAAATACACAGGTTACAAATCGACAAACGTTCCTTCACTGTTATTTTTAGTTGGTGTTTGTACTTAAGACTGACCCTTGTGAGGGTCAAGAGTTCAAACCCCGTCCTACCAAAACATACTCGCCCTTTCAGTCGTGGGGATGTTATATATGATGGTTAATCATACTATTAGTTGGTAAAAGAGTAGTCCAAGAATTGGCGATGGGTTGTAGCTGCCTCCAGTCTAGTTTTACGCTGCTAAATTAAGAACGGCTTGCGCAGATTCGTGATGACGAGTTAACCTCTTTGTTTTACCTAAAGATGACCTAAGAAGTCAAAATGTTCTTCTGTACTTTACTCTAATTAAAGTTTTAAAACCTATGCCAGCTGTCTTTATAATTCACGCTAGAACATATATTCCTTGTAGCTTTGCGCGAACTTCAATCAAATTCAAACCTATCTTTGAAATTGACAGCTTTATTTGGCGGGATACCACTTTTGACACACTTGTTAAAACTGTCGAATAATAAAAAGATTGCATGGTATACAAGATTTTCTGTTTTACATTATGTTACCAGGATCGGCGGTTTTCAAAGGATACTGTTATTTTGCAGAAACCTTGAGAAAATGTTCATCAAATTACAAAAGCTATTCTTTAAGGTGGTGATTTTTTTAAATGGAGGCTTTTAAAAATAAATTAGATAGATTTTGTTATCTAAATTACAAAGTCACCTTAAGTGATACATGGCTTATCACTTAAAAAACTTGCATGATAAGTTTCAATCCGTCTTAGCTGTACTGAGTTTTCTTTTATTCGAAACCTAGAGGCACCAATTTGAATGGTGTTTTTCAGACTCATGCCGTATCATGAATGCTTCACAGGATCGACGCAAACTGTTACTCTTGTATAAGTTTAATTTATTAAATAATTAAAGTATACTTCTATGTTCTCTCCGTCTCTATTTTTTATTACCAGCGTACCTAAAACTCACTTTTAAATTGCTTTGAAACTACGACACAGCAATACAATTATACCTAACCATTTGGTTCCAATTCAACGGCACAATTTTTTTAATCCCTGCACTCGGTATTTGAAGAATGCTTTGACGAGGATACGCGGCCCTGTTAGAGTGTGATTAAAGTTCAAGATAAAACTTAAGCCTATAAATCTCTGTGTGAGAAGGATTTGTTAGAGGTATTGACTCTTGCTTATTACACGAGAGAAAAACATAGATAGTTTTAGATTTACATTACGACGTTTGAGGAATCTATTAAAGTAAATATTATGTTCAGTGATATTTTATACGGGCAACATAAGTGAAATTTAACACAATGCGTTGTAAATCAAAATGTTTTTATTTCTGTGAAGCGGCAAAACATGAATGTAACATGGTTGTTAATTCGCTTCATTGTTCATATCTAAGTATGTGGAAGAAACGAAGGAAAGTACACATGTACAATTGATTAATTAACATTTTGATAGGATAAAATACTTATATAAATCCAACATGAGCTTTGTATCGCTAAAAGAGAGAAATGTGATAAAAATATTCACTTATTTGATTATCCATATTCAATTTAGGCAGGATAATTTGACATCACTTGTGAAAGATGAATTTCTAAATGTCAAATAGATAAAAGAATATATATAAATGTGTCTTTTAGCATAATTCAGAAGACTACACTATTAGAATAAACAACAGGGAAAAAAATTACTAAATCTGTAGTCATTTTTAACAACTGATTATTACGGAACCTGTATGGGGTTATTCAAAAGAAAGCCAGTTAAAAATAATAAACAGAGTTATTCTTGAATTATTAAATATCTTAGAGTCCGTGATTACCTATGCTTAAGTAGTGTGATCCTCATACTTGTTTAAAATGTCTAACACTTTACATGAAACATGTTGCTTAATAAGAGTTTAAAATCTGTACTCGTTGTTTCTTCAAATAAAAATAACCACACCATAATTCTCTCAGATAACCACATCTGACCATACATATATTTCGTACTCTCATGTAAAATTGTAGATTCTCTTCAGAACCTCATATCGGACAGCATGTAGAGACTCTTTAAGCCCTATATCTGACCACATATAATCTTATTTTAGTGTTTGCCATATCTTTCGAGCTTTTGTGCTAAAAATAAAATTCACTCTGAAAAGAACATACTGGATCGCAAAGATTACTTTCTCAGAGGTAGTTTGCAACATTAATGTAACAAAGATGGAAAGGAGATGATAATATTTTTCTTGTTATCTGTGGGAGTCATTGATTAAAGGATGGAACACTGGTTCCGCTAGATAATTTTTAGTGTTTGTATGTTACAGTCATTTTCAATTTTAGGGACTACTTTTTACGAGTGTTTCTTGAAACGATGTACGAGCTTTCGACACAATGCGGGGTAGAGATAAACAAACAGTTTTTACAATAATATAGTCTTAACGATATATATAGATATATATTATATTCACGTGTAACAGGCTTAGTAACCAATGTACAATATTCTAAGAGAGTAAATGGCACATTTTGTTTAAACTTTTGCCCGAAATCTGACAATTTCATTTTCTTTTCTGAAACATAAATTTACTTGTAATTTTTGACCTGATATCCCGTAAGCCAAATCGACTGTTTCTAGTTTAATAGGCTTTGCTCTAGATAGTTAAAGTGTTTGAAGGAAAGGGTCCATAGAATCTGTCTACAATGTAAAATTAGTCAAGGTAAGCAGATAGTGCTGCACGCGCTTTTCTAAACCTTTCCAAAGGTCAAATTGAATGCGGAACTTTCACGACAACTCGAACATAAAAAGAATGATAATTGCACTTCCCTTACGTAACCTAGTTTACTACATAAAAACTATTGTTCGTTCAAATTATTACGTAAATAATGCCTTAAAGTATTCTTATGCAGTGTTCTAGTCAACCTAAGTAGGTCTAATATTAAACGACAGGCCACGTCGGCAATTTATACGGCAGTTATAGCGTGAAATATATTTTACATATCCTTTGATGTTTTCTCTCGTAAGTCCTTAAGATTCATATATTCTTATATAGCACAAAAAAATTTGTATATTTTCATTTGGTATCAGAAATACTGATATGTCTTATGTGTTGGAACACTACAAATATGCCTCACAGAAACATAACTTATATGCTTACTTCTTTTATGGAATTATCAAACAATATAACTGTTTTTTACGGTAAGTTGTTGAAACATAAACACTGAAGTTTCTGTTATCTCATTGTTAAGCATTGAAACGGACTTCTAATGGTTTTATCGATGAAACGTTATGTCTTTGTACTTTTTCATGGTGTATTGTTAAGACAAGAACATTATTAACGTTGCGGATATCTAATAATGAAATATTATAAATATGTATGTTTCCACAATCTAACTTACAAAATATTTCAATATAATTGTGATCTTGTTACATTATCATTGTACAACATTATAAATGTACCAGATTCCTTAATCCAGTTATAGATGCACTGTATTATTTTAGTGTATGACCTTGACCTTGACATTTATCTCCAAAAGATTCTCGTGTCATCTACACCAGCTTCTGATGATTGTACGTATTTTCTATCTGAATACCCTCTGCGTCACACGAATTAAATAGTCGTTTCAGAGACCCCTATAGTTTATGCACATAACTATCATTAATTAAAAATAGCTGGTTATAAGATATAAGGTAAATAAACAGTATTTACCGCCTACGCGGTTATATTTAATCCAGTACAGTGATGTCAAAGTTACAAGTGCAGAGCATTTCAGTGAGAATTTGCGGCTCAAACATTGGGTTTTCTTATTCGCAGCTAGGCATTCTAACCGCTTGGCAACACTCGGCTTTAGATTCAGATCACAGTATTTTAAAGTTTAAAAAAATCATTGGCTGTTTTACTAGGGGCGGCTTGGTAAGGCCAGGTGATTCGAACGCTTGACTTGTAATCTGAGGGTCGCGGGTTCGAATCTGTGTCATACTCGTCCTTTCACCATGTTATAATGTGCCGGTAAAAGAGTAGCCCAAGAGTTGGCGGTGGGTGTTGTTGACTAGATGCTTGCCCTCTGGTCTTTCACCGCTAAATTACGGACGGCTAGCGTAAATAGCCCTCGTGTAGCTTTGTGCAATATTAAAAAAAGATACAAAAACTAATGAATATCACATTCAAGAAGCAACGATGGCACCGACCTAGCATAAAATAGCTGGTACGGAATAACTGTCGTCGGTTTTGATTTATTTACACGTAAAAAAAATTGGTTTCAGTTTTGTTTTTGTGAGAAAAGAACGAGAGTGATTCGAATTTCGAACACTTTGGGTAGTTTACCCATTGTCCCAAACACGTAAGAAACCAGCAATATTAACAAGAGGGGACCACATTACTCTTTACGTAATGTACTCCAATTAATATCAAATCTTTATAAGACTAATCCTTTTTTATTTCCCCAATAAATTTTCCTCACAAGAAATTCAGATATAACAAATAAAACGCAGTACATGTATTATTTACTCGTACGTTAAAATTATCTTATATGCATTACTGGAAAGTTTGCTTGTTTGTTTTGAATTTCACGCAAAGCTACAAAAGGGCCGTGTGCACTAGCCATCCGTAATTTAGCAGTGTAAGACTAGAGGGAAGGCAGATAGTCATCAACACCCACCGCCATCTCTTGGGCTACTCTTTTACCAACGAATAGTGGGATTAACCGTAACATTGTAAAGCCCTCACCTCACGACTGAAAGGGCGAGCATGTTCGGTATGACGGGGATTCGAACCCGCGACCCATAGATTACCAGAAAGATGGATAATGTGATAAAATTCGAAACAAATCAATGTCATATATTCTCTTTCAACATAGTAAAATGTACAAACAACATTTTTGTCTCTTTAGTGTTTATTGCGTCTTTGTAAGCCTGTTTCTTCGTTCTTTAAACTTTCCCATACACGAGAAATGTTTGTGTGAAGTAGTTATTAAACAAACATTTTCAATGAATCCCAAGAAAGAACCGCTAATATCTAATTATGTTCTTAACATCTCAATAATAAATTTTACTTCGAGTTATGCAAGTAAGCACAAACTTAATATTTACGCAAATCTTCAATCTAAAGTTGCACGCGATTTCAAATTGCACACAACAACTGTGACGTACGTCACTGACCTTGAGCGTTCTTAAATCTCCCTCTCTCATACATACACACACCTAGGGGTTTTCCCTAGACTGCCATTCAAGCCATGCGGCTTGCTTTTGCAGTCACGGACACATTTGTCACTTGAATACACTCACCACATTCATATTTAACATATTTACAAAATAAACACCAAAGAAAAATAACTTTACGTGTGACAAACATGAAATCAAACATACACAATGGGCTATCTGTGTTCAGTACACCACAAGTATTGAAACCCAGATTCTAGTGTTTTAAGTCCCCAAAGATTTCGCTCTGTCACTGGGGAGCTGTGTTTCGCAGTATTTCACGACCATGTATCGCTATTTTTTTTATGGTTTATTCGTAAAAAAACAACAGTATTCCTATATGATAAACACATTATTTTGAATAAGTGTGTGATTTACTTATAGCAAAGCCACATCGGGCTATCTGCTCAGCTCACCGAGTGGAATCGAACCCCTCATTTTAGTGTTGTAAATCCGGAGACATACCGCTGCACTAGCGGGGGACTACTTTGGATTAAAGAATAGTCACGTACACCTAAATTATCGGTTTCTTTCTATACGGTTTACATATAAACTATTGTATTCTAAAAGTTGAATAAACACATTACTTTCGATAAAAGGGCAGTGACATAGTTTAGTATCGGTTTCTTCTTGAATAATTTGTTTATAATATAAGTGGAGAACAAATACGTAATTTGGGTGAAAAAGTCACGCAACTGCTTTCAGTGATATTTTCGCACATAAGTTTCTATGAAGTAATGCTTAGAACTACTTCGTGGATTCTTTTTAATAGAATTTCAGTCAGTATCTGATGCTGACCTGTGGTCGAAACACTGCATGATGGAAAAGTGAGTGAATAATAAGAGGTAATAGAAAATTATTACATGACTATTTTCTCATTCATCTTATATGTATATTCATGGTTTACTGTCATTATGTTCAAGTTTCAATTTTTGATAGAATAATCTATATAAATATGATAGCACTGTCTGTTGAATGTCCATGTAACTACTTCGCAGGGTGTGGATGAATCTCCGCCAAAACTGGTATAGTGGTTTATGGAAAGATGTATAGAAAAAATTGTATACGAGTTACTTCTTATTTCACGTATCTCTTGTAGTTCATGTTTTTAGTCAGTCTATATACACAGACAGGTAAAGAATATGTATATATTTTAATTTAGCCTTCCTTAATTTAGCAGTGTAAGACTAGAGGGAAGACAGTTAGTTATTGCCACCCACTGCCAACTCTCGGGCTACTCTTTGACCAAGGAATAGTGGGATTGACCGTAACATTATAACGCCCCCACGGCTGAAAGCACGAGCATGCTTGGTGTGGCGGGGATGCGAACCTGCAACCTTCAGATTACGAGTTAAGTGCTTTAATCACCTTGCCATGCCGGGCCAGATATAGAATGGGGGGAAGCCACAAGTCTCGCGCTATCAATAAGGTGAAACAGATATTAACTGAATTCTTGCTTATGTATTGTTGAGTTTTTTTGAGGGCCACGAAACTTGAATTACGTCTTTGGTATCTAACGGGGTAACATCAAGCAAAGTTTCGAAGCTTTATTACATTTATTATCTTCACTATTCGCTTGCGTTTGAAGTTTCAATCACTTGCATCAATTAGTTCTTACGATGTAATTTTGTAACTTTACCTTTCTAGTAAACCCATAAAATTGCTTCGTTCTCTACAGTAGGACTTACACTTTTTTTTTTAACTTCCAAACCCTGAGAACTTCATATTACTATCAGTAGCTAACATTCGGAATGTGAGAAACGGTGAATTCCCTGTTTCTCGGTCAATAACCGAGACAACAATTGTGGAATTCACATTTTATTACATACGGTACGATACATAACTTACTCGATCTGGAGTGTGTTATTAATATCACAATAGTCTTCTGATGAGTTCCACCTGATTCTGTGTTCCACAAGGCGTCTTTGTTAGAAAACAGACGAACCCTGGAGGTAATCATTAATACAACAATCGAAGCTTTTCTTTACAGTTTTGTACGGTATCAAAAAGTAAAAATAGTTCTTTGAAATTAACTCTCTCGCCATATTCACTTAGTAAGCAAACCGAGTAAATATCTCTCACCATATTCACCAAGTAAGCAAACCGAGTAAATACCTCTCATCATATTCATCTAGTAAGCAAACCGAGTAATTAGCTCTCACCATATTCTTCTCGTAAGCAAACCGAATGAATATCTCTCACCATATTCACCTAGTAAGCAAACCGAGTGAATAGCTCTCACCATATTCTTCTAGTTAGAAAATTGAGTAAATACCTCTCACCATATTCATCTAGTAAGCAAACCGAGTAAATAGCTCTCACCATATTCATCTAGTAGGCAAACTGGGTAAATATCTCACCATATTCATCTAGTAAAAAGACCGAGTAAATATTCGGAGATAATTTAGACTTAAAAAGCCTATTGTTTTAACTTTCAAATTGTTGATGTGTTTTAAAACTTGGGTCCAAATATTTCACCTTATGGAACACTTGTATGATGTCTTTCTCATGTTACTCAGTCAGTATATAGTAATGACGAAGGAGGGGATGAAGCCACTCATTCTTCATGTAATACACACATGAGACACTAACTGTATTCAAAAGTATTAATTACAATATTGATGGTAGTTTTGTTTCCATGTATTTTTGTATGATTTTTACTATTATTAAATCGTCTGTAATGTGCAATCAGATGTTCTATTTTAAAGTAAATTTTTAAAAAATTAAATGAGGTCTTGTTTGAAGCAGTTTGTTTTATCTTCACACATAACAACGAAAGACAAATGTATATAGTTTACAAAACAGCTACTTACAAAGATATTTAAGAACTGAGGTGCGTGTGAAAATTCCTGTTTATTTACGGATGAAACGAATTTCAAAATAAGTTGACAGAAATTGTCAACCCATGTCACACTGCTGGTGTTTTAACTGTAGGCTAACACGTTTTACAGTATGCACGACCTTTCACAAAGATAAATATTTTCATTGTCTCTTCTGACAGTCGTAATTTGTGTAGACACGTGACTTTAGAAGTGCAGTTGAGGTGTGCTAGTTATTTTTAATGCGACATTTCTGCGGGGAGACGTTACACTAACTTCTTGTTGGTGCTGCTGTATTGTACTTCTAGTTGTTTTTATCTGCTTAAAGGCGATTGAAACTTAAGTTAAAATTAATGACGTAAAATTGAGTAAACACTGGATTTGATCGTTTAAGTAGCTTTGAAGCCACCGCCGGTACTAAAACCACATAGATGTCGTGAAGGTTTTTATCTTTGAACTAAAAGCCCCCCCCCAGTGGCTCAGCGGTATGTCTGCGGTCTTACAACGCAAAAAACCGTTTTTCGATACCCGTGGTGGGCAGAGCTACAGATAGCCCATTGTGTAGCTTTGTGTTTAATTCAAAACAATAACAACAATTGAACTAAAACCACATAGATATCGTGAAGGTTTTTATCTTTGAACTAAAACCACATAGATGTCGTGAAGATTTTTATCTTTAAACTAAAACCACATAGATGTTGTGAAGGTTTTTATCTTTGAAATGTATAGCAAGGTTTTATCGGATTATTTTTTTAACGTTAACGTAAAATAACGCTCGAGTAACATTATCTGGAACGGTTGATATAAAATACGAATAATGCAAAAAATACATTTGGGTTTGTTAAAATTGTACTTTTGGATACCCTGAGAGAGCGGCGTGCGTCTCAAAAATGTAAGTGCATGTTGGTTGATCTAAGAGGGTAAAATAATTTATCGGATCTCGTAATGAAACTTAATGTTACCATTATTGTTATGAATTTATATTTTCATACTGAAGGATGATCGAAATATGAAATGTAGGTAACACCGTTTCCTGTAATAGTGGTAACGTAGACAGCCAGGTCTCTGTGATATTGGTAATGCAGACAAAACAGTTTTCTGTAATACCTGTAACTAGTTTTATGGAAAACTATCTTAAAATAACAATTATTACATCTGACAATGTTGAATTTTAAGTATGCAACCAGTACTCTATCTGTTTGTCCTACAGTTTCTTCAACTTATTAATTTTTATTCGTCGTTGTGTATCTCTAAGAGCCCACGAGCTAAAGTACACGTAATAAAATGTCAACCATGCTGTACATGTTGTGCTCAGTATCAACAAGGTCTCCCTTCGTAAGTACCAGTTTTGGTTTGGTATTGTCATACTGCTTGACAACACACCTAAACAGTTACACGTGTCGTGGCAAATTATTCTAGATATTACACCCATACTACTTGACAGCACACTCAAACAGTTACTTGTGTCGTAGCAAGATATTCCAGATATCACATCTCTCTAACCTTACACTGTAAGAGTTGTTGTAATGGGTTTTCATTGGTCGTAAGACATTTTTCTTTTAGAAAGGATTCTGGAAAGGTCTGCTCATTCACAAGTTACACTGACGTTAGGTTATTCGACAAATATCAAGTGTATTTGTTTTGGAATTTCGCGCAAAGCTACTTGAAGGCTATCTGCGCTAGCCGTCCCTAATTTGACTAGATGAAAGGCAGCTACTCATCACCACCCACTCTTGGGCTACTCTTTTACCAACGAATAGTGAGGTTACCCGTCACATTATAATGCCAGCACGACTGACAGGGCGAGCATGTTTGGTGTAACGGGGATTTGAATCCGCAACCCTCGGCTAACGTGTTGAGTGCCTTAACTATCGGGCCATGCCGGGCCGACTAAAGAAATAGGAAAAATTATAAAAGGGAATTATGTAGTGTGTTATGTGTAAATCAGCTAAGGTGAGTAAAGGTTTTATGATGAGAACTAAACCAAACTAAAAGTTAAAAGTCTTGCTGAAATAGGATGGTGGCGCCACTAATTTTCTCTCTCCCTCAATGTATATAATGCTGTATTTACTCAGTGTATTCAAGAATAATATGTATTAGGTACAGTCAAAAACATACTTACCATGTAGTCCCAAGAACCACTTAAATTGCCAGCGGTTACAACAAAGAAAGCATTCACATGAGCATGCAAATAGTTAGATAAACAGTCGCTAGGCGGTGTTACTACGAATGACATCATTGCTAGAGCGGCTCTTTGATCCATCAGTGTTTCTTAAGTACACACTTTTCAGTGTTTTGAAAATGATTCTCAAACAATTTTCACTCTATAAGTGGATGTACAAATTAACTCTAAATTTGTATTCATGAAAATCCTTTTTGGGGTAAAATAACAATATTACTGTCATATCGATTTAAATTCGTATTAAGTTTGATTCAATAAATGTTGAGCAAATAGAAAAGATAAAATGTTTTTTTTTTATATTCTAGCTTGTCAATACAAGTACTCTTATTTCCTAATACGTAAAAAGCTGTAAAATTTGTATTTGGACAACAAAAACTATCTAATTTTAATCAATACTGCATTCAACACACCACACGACACAAAAACACAGAAATTGATATTTTAGATGTTTTTTTAATATTTTAAATTAAAAATAACTAAAATTGGAATAAAACTATTTATAAAATAGTAATTTAATAACAATAAACGCGATGACATAGCCGTGTCGATTGTGTTAAGGTTGGCAATACAAAATGTTTTCTAATACTTGTATCATTTTGTAATACTTGTAAAAGACTAGTTAATTGGATTAAATATTTAACCGAATGAAAGAAAATAAAAACTTATCAATGTAGTCCAGTCAAAATGGACCTTTGTTACTACTGGTGTGCGGTGAATATCTGATAGATATCTTACTTTTCTTATATATTAATGATATTGACATGGACATAATCGTTAAATTAATAAAGTTTTTTGTTGACATTAAACTCTTGTGTATTTTAACTATGTTGGACATGATGAGATATTACACAATCAGTAAGCCTGGATCAATTGATAAGTTGGATAAATAATTGGCAAATGACCTTCCAAATTTATCTTTAGTTTCAACGACCCCCTATAGTGGGCGTTATTTGTACGAATAAAATCTTCTGTCAGTTAAAAGTAATACTTTAATTACCAACCTTGTTATGGAAGTAGTTTTTGGACTCGTAGCTGAAAAATTTAAAATTCGAGGTACTTTATAAACCTCATTGTCTCAGTTGATTCAATTATACAATGGGTGTACCAGCAGGCAGCTGGCTATTAACCTACAATGCACATTACCAGGGAGAATGTGTCAACATTTTCGTACATTTGTGCCACAGGAAACCAACACTAAGCACCTGTTTGCTTTACAACAGCAAAAATTAATGGTATGATTCAAAAGTTAGCCGAATAACAACAACTTATGTTCACTAAATTAAACAAGAAAACCGGCAAGATATTTGAACAACAACCTATGTTCATGAAGTTAAACAAGAGGACCAGCAGGATTCATTGAATAACAACAACAGCCTATATTCACGAAGTTAAACAAGAGGACCAGCAGGATTCATCGAATAACAACAACAGCCTATATTCACGAAGTTAAACAAGAGGACAAGCAGGATTCATTGAATAACAACAACAGCCTATATTCATGAAGTTAAACAAGAGGACCAGCAGGATTCATTGAATAACAACAACAACCTATATTCACGAAGTTAAACAAGAGGACCAGCAGGATTCATCGAATAACAACAACAGCCTATATTCACGAAGTTAAACAAGAGGACCAGCAGGATTCATTGAATAACAACAACAGCCTATATTCATGAAGTTAAACAAGAGGACCAGCAGGATTCATTGAATAACAACAACAGCCTATATTCATGAAGTTAAACAAGAGGACCAGCAGGATTCATTGAATAACAACAACAGCCTATATTCACGAAGTTAAACAAGAGGACCAGCAGGATTCATTGAATAACAACAACAGCCTATATTCACGAAGTTAAACAAGAGGACCAGCAGGATTCATTGAATAACGACAACAGCCTATATTCACGAAGTTAAACAAGAGGACCAGCAGGATTCATTGAATAACGACAACAGCCTATATTCACGAAGTTAAACAAGAGGACCAGTAGAACTCAACAGTTCACTAAATAAAAACAATTTAAACTGACGTGATTTCCCCGACTTTAAATTTTCAACCTGAACGATAAGGTCATTTAGCTGTCCCTAATTTTGAACTACTGAGAAGAGCGAGCCAGTTGCGCCCGCTGCCACAATGACGTTGTTCACAGTAACTTGATTCACTGTCATTTGTATAATGACTACATCTGAAAACACGGAGAGTTATATATTTATGCCATAACGTATCGAATCTCGGATCCTCAGATCCACAAACCAACACATTAACCATTGGGACACGCTCGGCTGAATTGTCTGAGAATCAGCCTTTTTAAGCAAATTGTATTATTAATAAATAACTAAACTAGTACAGCGAGACTCAAGTTTCTACCTTATGTTGAGAGTCTAAAGTGAAAACACCTAATAACATGCAACTGACAAGGTTCAAAAACGTGAAGCTCACGAGGAGTTAAAAGAACAACTATGTCGTGTAAGAAAACACACGAGTTTAAGAAACTTAGTCTGTTTACACAAAATATGATTAGTAACTCAGTAATATAAATACAACTCGCTGCATGAAATTAAGTACATAAATAGAGATATCACAATACAATAAACCCAACAGCTTCTGAAAATGACCTTGAAGAAACGTTTGAGCTAATAAACAATTTTATTGGTTTGTTTTGAATTTCACGCAAAGCTACACGAGGGATATCTGCGCTAGCCGTCACTAATTTAGCAATACAAGACTAGAGGTAAGACAGCTAGTCATCAACACCCACCGCAAACTCTTGGGCTACTCTTTTACCCAAGAATAGTGGGATTAACCGTCACATTATAATGCCGCCACGACTGATAGGGCGAGCATGTTTTACGTGACGGGGATTTCGAACACCTTAACCCACCTGGCCATGCCGAGCCCGTCAACTTAATAGTAGCAATTAAAATGATTTTTGTATTTTCGCACTAATATTTGTCTCTGAGTGTTCAGTGATATGACACCTATGTTAGAAAGAGAACAGACAGTCGATTATGGAGCTGTTTACTTGATTGGAAACATAAAATTAACAATTCAATTTAATTTACGTTATGTTGCGTTTACACTTACAGTTTGATTTTAAAATCAAATATTAAATCTGCTATTTTAATCTTACCAACTTTATAGTTTTCTGTTATATACTGCATACGTTTTAGAAAGCCAATAGTGTTATTACTGTTAACAGTTGTATAAGCAGATAGTTCGATAGCATGATGAACTCACAGCAGAATATCTCAACTTATATCAACTTGTGATTACGTTATAAATGTGTATGATTTAAATGGAAGTCTATTATTTGCATTATTTATTGGTTTAGCATAATAATAAAAAAACATTCATTTATAAGTAAAATATTAAACCTACTATTTTTTCTTGTAACTTTAACAGTTTGCTCTGATATATTGTTTATGTCTTACGAGTGTATGTGGTGTTTCTATAGGCAGATAATGCTACTAAAGATAATATTAGCCCAGTCTGTGAATTATCGATTAATCAATAATATTTTACCATATTTACCTGGTATTCTTTTTACAAATATCGGTCCTAAACAGCACAGAGTTTTCAAAATATTATGGACTATAATTTAACTCCCACCTTATCACTTCATTAGTTTGGTTTTCATGAACTAAATATGCTATTCCTCTATTCATATAACTATGATTTTTATTATGTATAACAGTAAATGAGTCCTTGACAAAGTACATCATTTTACACGTGTTGACAATTACCTTATAGTTTTCACTTACGTATGTTTTACAAAGGTGAATGAATGGTAATACTTGGTAAATTGTCTTATTAAGATTCTGTAGGCGAATGGTCTTACTAGACATGTTTTTATAAAAACAGACAATATCACTATACTTTTGTAGTATTTCGTGCAGATTTCAACTTGTCTCAAGTTATGTTTATAATTTTCATCTATATATTTAACTTTATATTAAATGTGTTTTATGAAAACAAATGATGTTTGTAAAGGCAGAAAGTGTTACTATATTCTCGTAAAACAACACAACTTGTTTACAATTTTCAGTCCACATTTAAGCTACATGACACACTTTTTACAATTACCAAAATTTTGGAGGTACAGCACTTATTGCTAATTAATTTCTATAATTAATACATTGTATAATATGTAATAATGATTACTTAATTCATTACGTGTTGTACAATGATTTTCATGTTTAGCCTCAAAAGTTGATTTGTTTTCCCAAAATTTTAAGACTTCATGTAAATAACTGTGTTTAACCATTACTATTGTAGGAAATTATATTTTTACCTTTTTGTACGTACCTTTCTGAACATTAAACGTTCTTTCCACTTCTATCTGAGGTCATTAACAGTGAACAGAAACAACAGAAAGGTCAACACGTATAATCATCAAATGGCGTACACACTTCAACCTTATTGGATGTTTAGGTTGACCCAACACAGCTGACAGTATGTCGATTTTTTTTACTTAAAAAAGAGGCGTGTGATAGAACTTACGATCAACAAGTGTAGACCCAATGGCTCAGCGGTATGTATGCGGATTTATAACGGTAAAAACCGGGTTTCGATACCCGCGTTGGGCAGAACACAGATAACCCATTGTGTAGCTTTGTGCTTAATTCAAAAGCAAACAAAAAACAATCAACAATTGCAAAAATTTACAATTAAAAAATTAGGAATGGAAGCACCGAAAAGTAAGAAAACAAGGTCGGAATGGATGGGAAGACATTAAAACACTTAGTGGTTTTTACCATGGTGCAATCTCAAAACATCAAAAATACACTAATATACTATATACAAAAGCTACATATATGTTAGTTTATAAAATACGTATCTATAAATGTCTAGATTAGTCTTTTATGATAAATCACACATCATGAATATTAGTTTCTAAGAAATATGTTTGAACAACTAATACAAGTCTGTATTGATATTGCTTATATAAAACTCATATTTTATCATAGCCTGCTCTAATACTAGTAATATAAGTAAGCAAATTTTAACAATAACAAGCAATAATTGCAATTTAAAATACAAATGAAAACTGTAAATATAATTTGAAATTTGTTGAAATATTTATACAATATAACAAAAGTATAGTAATACTGTACATCTATAGAAACATTGTCCATCTTTGTAAAACTCACAATATGCCTAGAAAGGGCATCTGTTTATAGAACCTTAGTAACACCATTCTTCTAGCATCCCCATTCGCCTATAAAGCCTTAGATACACAAATTTATGGATAGAGAAATTACATAAGAATATATGTAATCCACAAGGTCAAAATAGCGAAACATTAAGATGGTATGTTAAATTATTACATAATATTTAAAGATGCTATTGTTATCAGCTTGTAAAAACACCTTCTGCATTTGTAAAACACATAAAAACAACAACCTCAACTCAACGTTTCACAAATTAGATTCAGTTACTAATTTTACGATTTTGATTGATACTATAAAGTTGATGACACGTTCATCTACGTCTTTCTTTTATGGTTTCCAATTTTCTGAATACTCATTATACCAACGTGCACTCTAATACTTGTACCCCCCCAGTAGTATATCGGCATGTCTGCGGACTCCCAATACTAAAATCCGGGTTTCGATACCTGTAGTCCAAATAACCCATTGTGTAGCTTCCTTCCAATCGATCAGTCATTTTCTAACACCATTTTATGGCTTTCTACAAGAGCAAACAACTTCTGGTGGTGAAGTGTCACACTTTACAACTTCTGTCTGTCAAGTGTCACGGCGTTTTTACAACTTCTGTCTGTCAAGTGTCGCGGCGGCTTTACAACTTCTGTCTGTCAAGTGTTCCTTTGTCGCGGCGGCTTTACAACTTCTGTCTGTCAAGTGTTCCTTTGTCACGGCGGCTTTACAACTTCTGTCTGTCAAGTGTCACGGCGGCTTTACAACTTCTGTCTGTCAAGTGTTCCTTTGCCGCGGCGGCTTTACAACTTCTGTCTGTCAAGTGTTCCTTTGCCGCGGCGGCTTTACAACTTCTGTCTGTCAAGTGTTCCTTTGTCACGGCGGCTTTACAACTTCTGTCTGTCAAGTGTTCCTTTGTCGCGGCGGCTTTACAACTTCTGTCTGTTAAGTGTTCCTTTGTCACGGCGGCTTTACAACTTCTGTCTGTCAAGTGTTCCTTATCTCAATGTATGTGGCAAGCTGTATTATCATAATTAGAATTGTATTTATTTAGGTTTTGTTGTTTAGTACTTTTCAATAGTCGTTAGAAATTAATATATATTACTAAAACAATTTGACAAAATTCACACGAAATGCAAACGAATTTCAAATACTTACAATGCATAAAACTATACAATGTACAATTCATTAAAAAATAGAACAAAAAGGTCAAAGTTCGCATTATACGTTAAAACTATTAAGAATTAATAGTTTATATAGTTTAATATTCAAATAATCAAATAGAAGGTTATTAGAAGGTAATAATAATAAAGATGCTTAACTACAATGGTAAAGGGTCTTCTAGTCAGAACACCAAATGAAAATGCCTCGATTTATATCTTTTTAAAAAAATGCAAAGATGTCTATTATAATATCATCATGTAATGTCTAAACCATAATAGCAAAAAAACAACAACTGTATTTTAATAAGCAGCTTAAAGTTTATACTTGTATGTTTACATACAGCTTTAAAGACATGTTACAAGATCTTACAAGATGCTACAAGAATATTCAATTTCAATAGGGTTACGATGACGCTTGTTTGAAATTATCACTTTATTACGTATCTTTGTTTTTAGTGCAAATTATTAAGTCTGTTTACAGGTTTATTTCCTAAAATTAATTCAGAATAGGAAAGCAGCAGATTCGAATACATTATAACGTTTTCTCTCAGACTTTAGAAATCAACAAAAATAATAAAACATGTTTTTTTATGTTTTGTAGTAAAGTACAGTACTGTGTAATTGCGTTAGAGCAAAGAAGAATTAGATTTCAGGTTACTTTTAAAGTATAATGGAAGGTAAATCACAGATAAAACATTAACATGTTTTTAATCTTCATATTTAGTACAACAGAAACTAAGTGGAACTGCTTGAGTTTAACAAACTGTGTGATTTAATAACTACAGACAGTCTTTCAGGCATTGTTGCAACATGTTTAATCAAAGTGTCCTTTGGTATTTTACTTCATATATCTCTAACACACTCCCATAAAGTTTCCTTGGAAGTAACATTTGATTTTTTCAATATCTCGATCTGTCAAATTCCAAATATGCTCAACTGGGTTGAGATCGAGGCTCTGTAGGGCCGATTACATCATTTGAATGACGTCAGCAGCTTCTTTCTTAGTAATATCTTCATATGTTGGATGAATGCTTGGGCTCTTTATCTTCTTGGTTGCAGAATACTTTATCAAAATACGCAAACCATAAGATATGCCATGATAGACCTGTGTCTTACGGTATTTACACTGGTCCATTATTCCATCTATTGTGTAAATATTTCCTGTCGCCTCACCGTAAAACACAACCATCACTCTACCTCCCCCATCCTTCAATGTCTGTGCTGACGGCTTTAATTAAGTCTTAATTAAAATCGTAACGTTGATTTTAATTATTTACTAAATTTTAAACATCGGTTTGCTACATGGGAAATACGATACAGTTTTAACACCTTATATAATCTCGAGAAGCGCTTAACTTTAAAATTTCGTTTTGTTACAGCAAAATGCTTGGATAATTCAAAGAACTAAACTGCCATCTCAGTGATAAAGCCAGTCAACGAAACTAAAAAAATCATAGCTTGAAAAGTAGAATAAATATCAATGAAGCCCAGTAGAGGGTTTCTAATGG
Source organism: Carcinoscorpius rotundicauda (assembly GCA_011833715.1). NCBI lineage: Eukaryota > Metazoa > Arthropoda > Merostomata > Xiphosura > Limulidae > Carcinoscorpius > Carcinoscorpius rotundicauda. The sequence continues at coordinate 14,733,153 of CM022404.1, forward strand.
CGCCAAATCATAATTATTGATACTTAGGTTATTACGTTTGACTAAATTAAGCCAATTTTAGGCGACTTTTGCGGGCGTAATCGTCTTTGAACTACACGCTTCACTGATCAGTAGTTGAGTATAAGACACTTTAAAAATTCTTAGGAACACTTGTATACAGTCACGCTAGATGTTTCTGACATAGGTAACGGCGCCAGACTTCTATAGTGCCTCGTTCCACAAATTGGTTACACACAATCAAGGAATGTGGTGTAGGAACTACCCTTGCACTCACTGTCCTATTACCGCTTTATCCGTATTTCAGGATTACCTTAAGCCTCAATTTAATGCGTATTTTCAGGTGAAGATGGTTTCTTCTAAATTATGTCTATTATTCTTTTCTCTGCAAGAAGAAGGAACGGTGGACGATAGAAATGTGTCCAGTTCTGGTTTGTAACACATACAAGACAGAGTTCACTCACCACACGTCTAGCGAGAGTGGACCTCTTTCCAAAATACGGTTATTTGCTGTCGGTCTGTGCTAGTTTCATAATTAGGCCTAATGGACGTTGAATCGCGTGTACACTCACTCTCGTTTGACCAGTTTTTATCTATTGTACGAAGGTGCTTACCCGACCTTCGTAAAGGGTCTTATGTTTGTTGAAAAGGCAGATTGATTACACTATAGCTAGAACGATAAGGCCTTGGAGCTATCGGATTGCTTGACATATCATGCGATATTCAGGAAGAACAATATTTCATACATTCTAGATGTATATATGTGTGAGTACACATGGTACAACACGTAATTCGACACAAACCGAGTGTTCATCTTTTGGTACACGAAATGTATATGACTATGATAAGAAAAAATTAGTTCCGCATGAAACAAAAACCGTGAATCACGCAAACTCGTAGTGAGTGCGTATTCCAAGTATTAATCTCATTAACATTAAGTAGAATTCTACCGTATTCCAAATATTGATCTCATTAACACCAAGTAGAATTCTACCGTATTCCAAATATTGATCTCATTAACACCAAGTAGAATTCTACCGTATTCCAAATATTGATCTCATTAACACCTAGTAGAATTCTACCCAAATCAATCACGATGACATATTTCTCGTGTATATAAACAGCCTTAAGGGACTGGAAATTAAACAGATGCACTTGATATGTATTACAAAAGAAATCACAAGAAAACGTGCTTTGAGATATACGTAACTGGACACTAATGTCCGTGAACTTCAAATGTTTCTCTTTGTGTAAATTTTACTGTTTAATATGCTTATTATATTAGCACAATTCCGTAACTTTACAGCATTTACAGATAACCATCAGAAGTATTGTGTATCTTTTCTTCGAACAATGTTGGATACAGTAATACTACACTTTTTGGGAGCACAGAATCACGTAAATTAACATTCGAATCATTAAAGCTGAAATTTTACTGTTAAATGTTAACCATCTTTCGTGGAAAAATGTGGAACACGGCTTCGAAATTTATCTAAAATAGTTTTACGTAAACTCTGCAACCATGAAAGTTCCTGTGTACCTTTCAAACTGTTTGGAATATTAAATCGATTTCTCAGTGCAGGATGTCTATATTGCTGACACCAAATCACCCTTATTTTAACAGTTTTCTTTTATTTCCAACTAGAAGATTTAATTTACGTCCCTCTTTCGAGAGGGGCACGGCATGGCCAGGTGGTTAAGGCACTCGACTCCTATTCTGAGAGTCGCGGGTTCGAATCCCCGTCGCATCAAAAATGCTTGCCCTTTCAGCCGTGTGGGCATTATAATGTGACGATCATCCCACTAGTCATTGTTAAAAGAGTGGCCCAAGAGTTGGCGGTGGATGGTGATGACTAACTGCCTTCTCTCCTGCTAAATTAGGAGCGCAGATAGCCCTCGTGTAGCTTTGCGCGAAATTCAAAACAAACAAGCTTTAGAGAGAATTAGCAAATACATAATTCCACTTTTAGTCATTGAGGTTTAATTATGTTTCTTTTCACGTTCAAATACTGTAAAATTATTGTTAATGTTCATTACAAATGGCGTTCATTTTTAACCGTTCAATAATTTTTATTTTGTCTGTGTATGGTTTAAAAATAGAAAATATTTATTGTATTTTAGTTTTTAGGTTAGAATACGTGTATGTAGTTGATAACTTGAGGCACCAGTCAAACAAACAAAAAAAATCCTCCAGGAAGAAACGGACAATGTCCATCTTACCCCGCTTACCGTATGTTGTTGTGTTTGTGCACAAGCTTGGTAGTCACGTGACCTTCATAAAGATAGTTTGGTGTTTTCTCACAATAGAGGTTTGACTAGTGCACGAGCGTCTGACAGCTGACTAAGCCGTTTCCCAAGGGCTATTGTCAGAACAAGACGGATTACGATATTTGACTTTTAAGACCCGTATGGTAATCTGTCTTCGCACGTCAATGACGGCTAGATTTCCTAATAGACTCTGTCTCAGAGTTAATTATGTGTCTCCCTCTAGTGTACTAAACATACACTAACTTACAAATCCGTTTATTCACTTCTTAGAATAGTTTTTAATAAGAGAACTGATACATAGTGATATTTACGAAAAAAAGAGTAATATTATGGTATCCAGATAACTTCTTACAATTAAAATCAAATTAATCACACTGATTTGTACTATTGACGAATTTGATTCTCAATTTGATTCATAGTTATTCACTATGATACAACACTAGATAAATTGTAGTTATATTGAAGATACTAAAATAATAAGTAACAATGAGTCTTCCGTGGCATTATTACTAATGTCTCCTAAGGTTTGTGGTTTACGTCCAGGTCGGGGCTATCTATGCTTTGTAATAATGACGATGAAATCCCACTGTTCTATTAGACAATAGTAACCAAAGAGTGGGTACTGTAAAATAGATGCCTTCTTTCAAAATGTGAGAGGGTTATAGGCCGACAGCCCTTGTGTCGCTTTGATGATATTGTAAGTCATGTGTAACAAACTAATATATATATCAATTCTTTTGAACGAGATTTTTTAACATTCACTTTGAAGGATTGTGTTTATTTTAATCGCAAAGCTACACATTAAACGAAATGTGATGCGTCCGATCACCGAAAGGAACTGAACCTCCAATGTTAGCGTTATAAGCCCCAGAACTTTTCTCAGGTCCTGTAATAGAGAATGTCATAAGATAAAAATAACTTACAAAAAGTTAATAAATTTCATCTACGATTGACTGAGAACAGCGCCTCTCTTAATATTGAGCCTGATCGTTTTTGTTTAAATGTTTACTGACACTTTGTACTTTACTAGTGCTTAAAAGTTTTCTATGAAGTCTTGTTTATCAACAGTGTGGTATATATTAACAGGTTTATGGTTAACTTTCATCACTGGAAAGTAAACAGGAATCTGTTTATTGGTGAAATTCGGTGTTTGTCGTTCTCGTGTGGCCATGCAAAGCGCTCCACTCGAAATCTGAGAGTCATGCGTTAGAATTCATGTTACACCAAACATGCTAGCCCTTTCGGTCGTGGGGATGTTGTAATGTACAGTCAATCCTACTATTCGTTGGTAAAAGATTAGCCCAAGGGTTGGCGGTAAGTGGTGATGGCTAGCTGCCTTCCCTCTGCTAAATTAAGGATGGTTAGCGCAGACAGCCCTCGTGTAGCTTTGAGGGAAATTCAGAAACAAACAAACAATAACAAACTTGTTCTCCCAACAAACAAGTGGTTCTTCTACTTAACCTATCTCTACATTATCTATATGCCTGTCTCTATAGTTATCTTTATACCTGTCTCTATAGTTATCTTTATACCTGTCTCTATAATTTCTATATACCTGTCTCTATGGTTATCTATATACTTGTCTCTACAGTTATCTATATACATGTCTCTATAGTTATCTATATACCTGTCTCTATAGTTATCTATATACCTGTCTCTATAGTTATCTATATACCTGTCTCTATAATTTCTATATACCTGTCTCTATGGTTATCTATATACTTGTCTTTACAGTTATCTATATACATGTCTCTACAGTTATCTATATACCTGTCTCTATAGTTATCTATATACCTGTCTCTACAGTTATCTATATACCTGTCTCTATAGTTATCTATATACCTGTCTCTATAGTTATCTTTATACTTGTCTCTATAGTTATCCACGAAGTTTTTGCTTTATACTAGATTGTCAAGGGAAGGAAATTATGGAACGTCAAAATATTTTAAAATTCTATTTCTCACCGCTGGTTGAAGGTTATTTCCCTAAATTGGTTAAGTAGTTAGTTATGCAGTTTGAAGATTTTCGACAACATAAAGTTTCCCAATTCGGATACATCGTCTACCTATGTTAATTGATGTTTAAAACATTAGCAAGCAATTTTATTTTCTGACATTTAAGCCTTTACTTTGGTCGCTGGTGCTGTGGACTTTGCTTACGGGAGATATCAACTTACATGTGAAAACAAAAACAGCTTTAAAGATAAAAAGTTTATACTCCGTTAAGCTATTTTGTTATATTACATGCAAAAATTACAGTAAAAAATTAACAATAATATACAACTTTAATTTTTTGGTGAAAAATGACTATACGAGAACTTGTTTGATTAATAATTAAAGAGCTAAATAAGTAGAAAAAACTTTATAATAATTATCCTTTATATTATTTTATTGTGTTGGCTGAATTTGCATATCAATACACATTCGACACTATTTTAATAGAATTTTTCTGCGAAATACAGCGCGTATTCTTTACAAAAACTAGGCCTAAAAACCAACAAAGAAGGCAGATCCACCTGTCAAAAGCAATTAAGTTTCGTTAGGTTTCTTTCAAATTGATTTGTCAAAGTTTTTTGATTCCACGTTTTTAACTATCACAAATGCCCTCTGGAGGTTCTGTGTCAAGTCTGGGGACGTATAACGCTAATAATCCGGTTTAGATATCTGTGACGGGCAGAGCACAGACAGCCCATTGTGTATACTTTACGCTTAACAACAAACAAACAATTACGAAGTTAAAACCAAGAGTTATGTTTAGTCTCAGACATTTAAGTATAATGAAAAACGTATTACTGTCGCTACTTCTTCATACGAAAATAAATATTCAGTTGCAGCTGGAGTTACTCAAATATATTAAGACATTGTAATAATACAAGTTACGCCAACGTTTTTATACGTTAATCACAACTAGCTTTAGCAAGCGATTTAGGCCACGTTACGAGATAAAATAAACAAATTTATTATTTAAGATGTAAATCATTATATACTTTACAGGAATAAATTAACTTTTATTATCGTTTACAATGTCAGCCCAGAACTGTTTTCGTCCGAGATAAATGATCGACAGTGTGAACTAAGAACTAACAAAACGTGCATATATCGTTGCCTGTGGGCACCGTCCAAATAAACATGGTAAAAGGTTTCTTTCAGCGACTATAAAGATCCGTATAGTGCTCAGTTCTTAACCCCACTTCGCACGAAACCCTGAATGAGTCGTTATGTAAATTAATCTCTTAGCTTTACTTTTTTAAGATTCCGAGAAAGACAACGTCACATTTAACCTTTTCTATAGCTTTTGTATTTAAGTTTTTGTATACACAGCCATTGTATAGCTTTACACAAAACAACAAAATAAAAAATAGACAATGTATTCTTGTTTATATAGACGACTTAAATGAGAAGCTTTGAAATAAAACTTGTTTGAATATTTGTTTTTAACAATAGGAACCATCCAAGTTGCAACCACACTCAATAGGCCAGTAATCTTCCACTGTATACAATATTTATAAAGACAAAATTTATCGTGTTTTTTTCTAACTAAATCTCGATAAAAATTACAGTCTTAAGCACTGATTATAACAGTAGTCGCCGATTTATACCTTTAATTAAAAATCCAAAATGGGGTATTTGCGTTTTATCCACTGCGGGTATTAAAACTTTATCATTAGTGTTATAAGCTCTCGCATATTCCGTTGAGCTACCATAAAATATGAAGGAACTAACATTTGTAAGCAGCCTTTGGTTGTTTTCACATACATTTACCTCGTATACAAGTTTCATTATAAATTTCAAAAATGAACAAGAGCGCCATCTTGAGGTATTTAGTAACAGTATTATACAACCATTCAATAGATCCAAATGATAAATGCCTCTAGTGAATGCAATCAAACTGTGTCAAGTTATTTATGTTAAAACCTGTGTGTTGCCACGTTGGTTACGTCCTTAGTTTAACATATTTGAGCACGAAGACCCCTACTTTACTGAATAAAAAGTGACAACCTCAATGGACATATTGGATGTCATTTACTCTGCTTACACTGCCAGCAGAAATTAAAAATTGTTTTTGATACATAGTAAGGCATTTGCGTGTCAAATCAGAGAAGTGTTGAACTTGTAATGATAAAAGCCTTAAACCTCGCACACACGTACAGCTAGAAAGGAAACAAAAAGTTATAATATGGAACTGTTATTATATTTTGAAAGAGTTTTATTTAAAATATAATCAGTATTCAAACCCATATGAAATAGCACATCATGGGTAATAATCGAATTGCCAAGTACTCTCTGTGACAAGCTTGTCACATTCGGGTTTCGTGACTTTTTATGTGGGTTGGCGTTGCCTGATAGTTAGCGTGTCTGATAACTGTCAAATCCCTGAAGCCCGTTAGTTGGCGTTGAATGCCGTTGACTAACTGCTTTCCGTCTCGTCTGTCAGTTTAAAATTGTGGACGACTATGCGCAGATAGCCTTTGCAGAGCTTTGCATGAAAATTCTAAAATAAACAAGCTATTGATATTGAACAATAGAATACCTAGTGTAGTCGTATATGCACGATTACAGAAATTTGGTTATGTTGGAGTTATAAGTGGCACAGGCTGTAAAAATGTTAATCGTTAATCTCTGTCAAAAGTTCCATGTTTCTCTGTTAGTTCTATACATTGTTCATGCTTGTTCGTCATCAGTTACGGATGGTTTGGTTTGTAAGTTTTGTCAGAATTTACCCCAAGAAGCTGTTTTAGAAATAGAGACTTTTCGGAAATACGTTTGTTCTCCAGAAAAACGTTTTAAAGGAATGAAAATCAAAGAAACGTTTCTTTTGAAGCGGGACGTCCTACTGTGAAACCTTGTGGCCTCTCTTTCCTCCCTTCTAGTGGTTCGTTTCCGGTGGCTTCCACGAAAGAAGGCGGAGAAAGGATGCACTTAAGGCTTACAGCCTGTCACCTACGATGTCTCAATCAGAAAATCGCCCCAGTTTTCAAGCGGTGTCAGTCGATTCATTATGCACCCTACTGAGATATTCATTATGAGAGCCATTCTTAATAGTGCGTGGCAGCACCTTCACAGACCCCTCACTTTCCTGACAGCCTTAAAATTACAGGACTCACAATACCGGCTTCAATAACACAAATCAAGCTTGAAAGCAAATAGCTGCGTTCGTTCGCAGTAGAGTTGAATACGCTAAGATGCTGCTTTCAGTCGCGGTACTTGCAAGTAGACCTCATCAAAAGAATGGTTACGGAAGAATGGTTAAGCATCCAGTTTTATACGTAGATTTTTCTCACGATGCCTGAACGTTGAGCAAAATGTTCAGGGTATAATGGCTTCCTGGTAAAATCAAAAGGTTTGTTTGTTTTGAATTTCGCGCAAAGCTACTCGAGGGCTGTCTGTGCTAGCCGTTCTTAATTTAGCAGTGTAAGACCAGATGGAAGGAAGCTAGTGATCACTACCCACCGTCAACTTTTGGGCTACTCTTTTACCAACGAATAGTGGGATTGACCGTAACTTTATAACGCCTCCACGGCTAAAATGGCGAGAATGTTTGGTGTGACAGGTATTCGAACCCGCGACCCTCAGATTAGAAGTTGAAAGCCTTAACCCACCTGGCCATGCCGGGCCTCAAACCAGAAGGAAATGTTCAAATATATGTGTGTAAAGTGTTTAGGTGCGAACTTGGGCAAAGAGAGGAAACACTTGGGAACTCTCACTGGAACGTGCTAATATGTTTTCTTTTTCTTAATGTTTTTTATCCTGTTTCTAATGGTTTCATCAAGCTCAATTCAACATATAAGACAAGTGCATTTGAAAACTTTCTTTGAAGTTAGTAATTAACTCCAAACACAAATCTAATTTTGTATTTATTAAACTTCTATTTCACTATTTTTTTTTATAATTTTTAGGGCTGCTTCTCCCACAACAATGGCTTACAACAACCTTCAACTTCGTTCGTTTACGTACAACTCTTTACTCTAAACCGTAGTTCACGAGAGAAGGATTTGGTTATTTCTCTTGGAGCGATTATGATTAGAAGAAATAATGGTTCTAGAAAGCCGAATTAGACCGGATTTCGCACAGAAAGGGGGAGGGGAAGAAAAAAGTTACAACCGCCCACTCACAGGTTCAAATACGTACCTTGCTATTAGTTCCTTCACGTGACCACGCATATATAATAGGTGTGCTGTACCCTACAGCTTTTGACTGGATTATAGTTCCAGTGCGTGCTTTCGGCGCTGCAAATGAAGCCGTCACCGGACATGTCCGATTTGAAGGGAGGTCGGCTGCCGCCATAAAGAGGGCTCGCACGCCATTGAGTCATGAATAATGGGCTTGAAGAACCAGTTAGGTCGTGCCTAGCGCGTTCTTGTGTTAGTAATCGGCTCTGATGAAAGAACCCGTTTACTTGGCATTCCATAGCATAAGAGGCCTGAGTAGCTAATTGCATCTTGTCTGTTGTCAACATTCCTTTCTTCATGGGCGAGGAAACAGCTGTTGAAACACATGAATGGAAAGAAGAATTTTTTTGTGTTTTAGAACTATTAAGCTAATTATGCTTCGATTTACAATTTAATTATGTACAGAGCGGCACCACGCGGTAGGAGAATTAAGTATTCATTATAAAATGTGAAGCATGTGTTTTATTATTGCAAAACTGCATCAGGCTATCTACTGATCCCACAGAGGAGAATCGAACCCCTAATTTTAGCGTTGTAAATCCGTAGACCTACCGCTGTACTAGGGGCGGCAAAATGTGAAGCATGATGCAACTTGGGAAACGAACGCGAAAAAATCCTGATTTATTTTGAGATACGAGGAAAAAAAGTCTTATAAAAAGCACTTTAAAACGCAACTTTTTGTACAGTTTCTCACCTGAAGGCGCTTTAAGAAAACAAATTTTAAGAAATTTGTAAACATAAGATTATTTTGATATTATTCAGTTAATAACGGATATTTTAAACTTCGATATCAATAGTATCCAACTTAAAACTTATGAATGTTTTTAATCGATATATATTATGTTGTTTTTATTTATAGTTTGACCGTGAAAAAAGGGTTTGTTTGTGGTTAAGAACAAAGCTACACATTGGACACTACAGGGACCGGCTTGAAGCACTATACAACCACAGATTTAAATACCTGCATTAGATAAATACTTCCTTGTTTCAAATTAAGTAAAAAGCCATGCATTGGGCTACCTGTGCTTCGCCCATCATGGATATCGAAACTCAGTTTCTAGCGATGTAAATCCGCAGACATAACGTTATGCCACTAAGAGAATAATAAAGGGAAAGCACTAGAACTTTTAAGGGCTATAATTTAACATTGGTTAGAACTATCAGTGAAAAACGTTTTGTTTTTTACTGATCGTTTATTTACTTTACTGGTTAGAAGTTGACGCCTACGTAAACGACATACACGAATTCTGCGAATAAAATAAAATTTTAAATTGAATCTTTTTAAAGATATGTAGCCCTGGAAACGTGTTTTAAAACGAACACATTGGAAATTATTTGTTATTCAAGTAGCAAGTAATAAGTTAATGTTGAAGATATTAGTTAATATATTGTTTTCATGCAACTTAATGGTATAATTTTTAAAGTAAAAAAATACTTATATATATATTTAACGAATAATAAATTCAGAAAATCATATATACATTTTAACTTGTTTGAATAATAAAATATTGCGATAAATCGTAATGATTCGTAATGTATCGCACGAAAGAGCTACGCTAAACGCGAAGTAACGTACGTTACGTTGGTAATTTTTCAAAAAGTGTGACGAGTGGCAAGCGCATGCGTGTAGAACGAAGGTTATTTGTTACGTCAATAAAGTCACCATCTATTTCAACAGAGATCCTGCACAGTTGCGGAACTTGTATATCCAGCAACGATCTGTGGTGAGAAAACAATGCAAGATAATCGAAAAAACGCCGTTAACCATCATGTGCCAGAGATAACATTATCATCAGCTAGCTGGAGTGTCCGTCCTTTCGACGTATAAAATAAAAAACTTGTTTGTAACAGAGAACAGGACATTGCGCATCTATCTGTTTTTCAGTCGCAGCAAAACGGCTCAGAGAATGGGTCTCAGTTTATTATGTGTTTTTTTAAGTACATACTTTTAGCTTGTTCCATCATTTCTTGACCGATATAAGATCTAATTACAGTTTTAGACTCGTGAAGTCAAACCCTTTCGACTGATGTATTTGACAATGCTCAGGGTCTCATAGATTAGTTTACTCTGATCACGCCTAAAATAATTTTAGTTTGAGGGTAGGATCCTGATGAGGAACAAAATCGAATCGTGTATACTCGCGCCATACCTTTGGTATTACTACTGTATAAAAATTTATACAAAGCAACGCCAACATGTGTGTGTCTTTTTCTTGCACGTTTCCATGTATATTAATCAATCAGCACTAAACTTGACACTGTAATGCAGGATGATATGAGAAGTTCATGGGAAGTTTTTGAAGTTATAAACCTCCCTGAGATTAATTAGCGATATTCTCCATTGTTTTCTGCTGGTCACTCCCGTTTGCAAGTTACCAACAAAAAAACTATCAATTAGTGATACTCTCCACTGATTTCTGCTGGTCACTCCCGTTTGCATGTTACAAAAAAAAAACTATTAATTTGTGATACTCTCCACTGATTTCTGCTTGTCACTTCCACCTGCAAGTTACCAACTAAAAACTGAAAGATTTCATACCTTCTGCAACCCTCGAGAATATCCTTTCCTTCACTTGCGGAGCTGACTGTTGGCATCAGAATCTCGAACCAATTTCAAGATTGGTTTATTTGGAATTTTGTAAAAAATTACATGAAGTTTATCAACGCGCTCGACGTCTCTAATTTAGCAGAAAAAGACGACAAGGAAGTTAACTAGTCATCAACCCCGCACAGCCCCCTCACAAATACTTCTTTACCAATGTATAAAGGGATTGATCAAACATTGTGACGTTCCCATAACTGAAAGGATGAGTATGTTTCGGGGCCGAGGATTTAAACCCGCAACCCTCAGATCGCAAGTCGAGCGTCTTAACCACCAGGCCACTATTTCAACAGAACGATGAAGTTTGATAGCTATTCTTGTTTTTATAACGGGGCCCGACAATGCTCTAATTTTTAAAGATCAGAATGCGTTGTTTCATTAGCTTATTATCCTTATTGTTAACAATATTGTTATTGAAAAAAATGTATTGGTTATAAATGTTTCCTTGTTTTGGTTTGATTGATTAATTACAATGATCCACAAAGCTACACAAAGGGTTATCCGTGTACTCCTCGGTCCTCGGTATTATTAGTCCAGAGACTGTGGGCCCGGCATGGCCAGGTGGTCAAGGCTCGCGGGTTCGAATTCCAATCACACCAAACATGCTCGCCCTTTCAGTCGTGGGGGTGTTATAATGTACGCTCAATCCCACTTTTTGTTGGTAAAAGAGTAGCCCAAGAGTTGGCAGTAGGTGGTGATGACTAGCTGCTTTCCCTAATTTAGCAGTGTAAGACTAGAGGAAAGGTGGCTAGTCATCACCACTCACCACCAACTCTTGGGCTACTCTTTTATAAACGAATAGTGGGATTGACCGTCACTTTATAACACCCCCACGGTTGAAAGGGCAAATATTTAGGTGCGACCCGGATTTGAACTTACGACCCTCGGATTATGAGTCGAACACCTTAACCCACCTAGCCATGCTGGGCCTTATACATCTTCAATTTTTATGGTGCATTTCTAAATTGTGTTTTTTAATATATTTATTTTCACGAATATTTTTTAGTCATTGACAGGAAACGTAAGAAGGCGAAATCAACAAAAAGTGCACTTGTTCTTTTTCTTGACAAGTTGATCTATGTGGGACACTTTCTAGGTTTTATATTATCTGTTCCTTAAAACGAAATTGAACAGATTATGTATTTGCCTGTTCTTGAGAACAGAAAAGTAAAATGTATTTCGTCAAATACAGTGTATAGTGAGTCCTATCTTAGTGTCTTCCCGCTGGCCAAGTGGTTAAGGCACTTGACTCGTAATATGAGGGTCGTAGCTTCGAATTCCCGTCACACCAAATATGCTCTCCCTTTCAGCCGTGGAGGCGTTGTAGTATAACAATCAATCCTACTATTCATTGGTAAAAGAGTAGCCTAAGAGTTGGCCGCGAGAGGTGATGACTTGCTGCTTTCCCTCTTGCATTATACTGCTAAATTAGGGACGGCTAACTTAGATAGCCCTCGGGTAGCATTGTGCGAAACTCAAACCAAACCTGTCGCCCGCTGGGAGAGCGGTAAGTCTTTGGACTTACAACGCTAAAATCATGGGTTCGATTCTCCTCGGAGTTACGAATAAAAGTTACCTGAAACATCATTGCCCATCAAATAAATATGTCACCCGGAGAATTCGGTGCTTCCTAGATGCTCCCCATCGCTATACAGCAATATGTCTTCGGATTTACAACGCTAAAATCAGGGGTTCGGTTCTCCTGAGTGGGCTTAGCAGATAGCCCGATGTAGCTTTGCTATAAGAAAACACACACGCTTTCTGGATTGTCGGAGGCCATAACCTACCTTTCCTCGTCTGATGCTAAGTGGTTACAGCTTAGGATGAAAACATGTTTCACAAAATTACTGTCTGAATGGAAAGCCACGTTGGAAACTTTTTGTTGTTGTTTAATCATATAGTTGATCAGTGAGGTGTCGCAGTAATCTTAGGAATTTATCTCAGATGCTACTCGGAATTCAAACAGGTTTGTGGATTTTCATCCACAGCTACACAACAGGATATTAATGTGTATATGTCCCTAATTTTGAACTGATACACTGGAGAGAAGTCAGGTAATCAACACCAACCCTACCAGCTCTTGAGCTACTTTTGTCAGACGAATATTGGGATTTGACTGTCACTGTTATAACCCACAGCCCCAAAGATACAAAGCGATTTACTTTATTTTCTACTTCTTTATTTGTGATATCGGAATGAGAGCTAGAGATCCTCAACTCCGCCATGTTAAATAGTGGCCAATTTTGGCCCTCATTAAAAAAAAGGAAGTTTCACTTGTCATTGTATTTTAACATCACTGTGAAAAGTTTTTGAATAGTTGAATTTTTGTATAACTTTACTTAAATACCAGTAACAGAAGAATGTTAGGTGCTTAAGGTCAAATTAAAAATTAAAAGAGAAAGAGAAAACTTTATTTAGAAGTAACCTCGAGATAATGTTCTCTCGAGTAATGTACGTCATAATACGTTCAGCCTCATAGCACTCTAACGTCTACTGGTGTCACAATTTAGATTAGGTAGAGGGATATTTTGAGTTCATTAGCTTTCAAATAAGAACTATGAGACTAAGGTTAAATTTAAAATTCGAATTATTTTACATTAGCATCTAAAACTTCTCTGAGTCGTTTTTCAGACATCCAAATACTTATTTTGTCAAGACAGTAACGACATGGCCTGCAAAATAGGAAACCCAGATGTTGCATTATTCTTGTGTTTGTTTGTTTTTTGAATTCCGCGCAAAGCTACACAAGGGCTATCTGCGCTAGCCATCCCTAATTTAGAGAACTTTGAAATTGTTAAAGTAATGTGTGTGTATTTTTTTACAACAAAATCATAGGGGACGATCTTCTGTGTCTATCAAGGGTATCGAACCACTGATTTTAGCGTTGTAAATTTGAAGACTTACCACTAGCACACCTGGAGATGAGCGAAAAAGAAACGTTATTCTATAATAGAAGACATGCTTTAAAAAATGAGGCATATTTTGAAATAAGACTCAATTTGAAACTGCTCAAAGTTCAGAAAAATATATGATATTTTGATTAACGTAGGATTAGTTTGTTTTTAATTTCGTGCAAAGCTACACAAGGGCTCTCTGCTAGCCGTCTTTAATTTTGCAATGAAAGACGAGAGAAAAGGCAGCTACTCATTACCACCCACCGCTAACTCTTGGGCTTCTCCTTTACCAACGAATAGCTGGATTAAATACCACATTATAGCACCTCCACACCTGAAAGGACAAGCATTTATGGTGTGACGGGGATTCAAACTTCTGAGTCTCAGATTACGACTCGATAGTTTTAACCACTTGGCTATGCCGAGCTCCATCGTATGAAGACTACTTGTTATGTTATAACTGTATTGTCCAAATATGAAAGAAAAAAAACGATCTAAAAATTCCCTCGGTTAACAGAAGTCGAATAGACTTTTCTAAGTCTTGAAATTTCTTTATTTCAGTTTTTAAAGTAATAACTTCACATTAAAAGTTTCTATTAATAATTATTAAGTTTATAAACTTATTTTTTTTTACTAACGTGTGAGCCTCTTAAATCTGTTTGGTTTTATATCCAAAATTTTGTATATAACTGTGTTAAAATTTCATGTCAGTTAAAAAAATATATTTTATTCATTCTATTAGGACGAAAATCGTATTTTTATCATCGTCCAAAATGGGAAAATAAAAAAATATTTATTATAAACTGTATTTCGCTGGACTATACTTCTTCCGACACCATTAAAAACCATTTCATAGCTCTTCTATTTCTTTGTGGCCCGGCATGTATTTAGTTTCCCTGTCACTCCTGTTGTTCTAACATAACATGGGCCTGGCATGGCCTAGCGCTACTAAGACCCTTAGTAGCTTGATAGTTTATATAAGGCTAAAATATGATATTCGATCCTTGCAATGAGCACAGTACAGATTGCCCTTTGCTAAGGCTTAACTTATTCCTTTATGATTGTGTCAGAGTTGCGTTGGATGGCTACTTTTCTGGCTGACTAATTATTAAAAACTTATATCTCGTAATGAAATTGTCATAACACTGGACTCCTGAAAATATTCAAGTAATTTGTTTGTTTGTTTTTAAATTTCGCGCAAAGCTACACGAGAGCTATCTAATTGCCCCCCAGTGGCTCAGCGGTATGTCTGCGGACTTACACGCTGAAATCCGGGTTTCGATACCCGTGGTGGGCAGAGCAAAGATAACCCATTGTGTAGCTTTGTGCGTAATTCAAAACAACAACAAAAGCTATCTAATTTAGCAGTGTTAGACTAGGGAGAAAGCAGTTAGTCATCACCACCCATTGCCAACTCTTGAGCTACTCTTTTACCGACAAATAATAAGATTAACTTCAACATTATAACGACCACGTGCCTGAAAGGGCGAGCATATTTGGTGTGATCGGGATACAACTCGCTACTTTCAAATTACGAGTCGAGTTCTCTAACCATATGGTCATTTCGGGCCTATTTAAGTGAATACATCATTCAAGTGGACGTCGTTCAATATCGGTGTTTAAAAAGTCATTAAAGGAAAACGTGTTATCATAAAATAACATGAAAGAGTGCAGTGTTTTTCCAGTTTAATGTGTTACAATTCTTTCTATTACAAGGTTTTCCTTCAACTCCTTACACTAAATGTTGGTATAATGTTTATTATTAGCAATAAATCTAGTCTTTACGCATTATACTATCATGTAAATTTAGATACTGTGATCAAACTAATGATGTGTAATTCTTTATGAATCACTAAGCAATATGTACAGATTAAAAAACTGTAAGTTTCGTTAGACATAAAATGAAGTACATTGGGATAAAAAATATTAAGAGCTCAGAACGTCCACCGAACACTGCTTCCAGGCTTCGCTGTTCCAGACTCCCTCGTGCATGATTTTCCAGCAATTTCGCCCAGATTTCGTGTCCTTGTTTTAAAAACTGCTCAAAAAAGGCAACCAGTTGTAAGAAATAATGAACGTGGTGGTTTTCCAACTGTTGTTTTCGGAAGACCATCAGAAAGTGCCGTAAGCAAACTTGCCAGTGGGACGTATTCTATGTCACAGTGAAAATAATTTAGCTTCCCAAATTGAGATGTCAGCCCTCCAGTGACAAGACCAGTCACCTTGAGAATGCCGCTTGATAATAATAGGGAACGAAAGGCATGACGCGCAACGAGTCCCGCCCATTGCTGTTTGTTTTTTTGCTGTGTGAGGATTTCTAGGAAAACAAAGATGTATGCAGGTGCACATAATATATCTGGTATCTTTCCATCCCGAGTTGGAGTATCTCTTTTAACCAGCCCATCTGTTCTGTACTCTGTCTGTACGTATGTACTTTGTCATTTTGGTGAATATCATGTTATTTATTTCTATGCGTGTATAATTTATAAATGTACATATAATATGTGGATGTACCCACTTTATCATTAACAGTTAAATACATGCAAAAATCCGTGTTTTTAAGCTTTAGAATAATATAAACCACATTCCGTGAAGGCTAGAAACTTACGTGTTTGACTTTCTAGTAGTGGGTTTGAAAGTAATCCTTAATTTCTTTAATATTATTTTTCTCAAGTTATTGCCGTCGATGAAGAGCGAAATATGATTTACAACGAGCTCAGAAGAAAAAAGATTTACCAAGTTTTGATAGAAAAACATTTCTTTCTCAAAAATGGTGGCTTTTCTGGAAACAAATTTACCTTTTATGCTAAATATGAGTTTTGCTAACACCTTAATTACTTACCTGAATACAAAATAATATGATACTGTGAATAAAAGATGTTGATAATTAAAGTAAAATATAATGTACAGAATAAAAATGTTGTTTAATTGGCCTATCACTAAGGTACGTTTGTTTTAAAATTTTCATGCAGAGCTGTGCAATGGGCTATTTGAACATAGCCATCCCTAATTTCGAACAGATAGACTATTTTATTTGTTTGTTTTCTGAATTTCTCTTAAAGTCACACGAAGGCTATCTCCGCTAACCATAACTAATTCAGCAGTGTAAGACGAAAGGGAAGGCAGCTAGTTATCATTACCCACCATCAACTCTTGAGCTACTCTTTTTACCGAGAATAGTGGGATTATCTGTCACATTATAATGCTCCCAAAGTTGAAAGGGCGAGCATGTTTTGTGTGACGGGAATTCGAAACCGCGACCTTCACCTGACCATGTCGGGCCAGACAGACTAGAGTGAAGGCCATTATTCAACAGCTCGTACCGCTTACTGTTGGTCAAGTTTTTTCTGATCGAATTGTGTGATTTAGATTTTACTTTCATATCGCACCCATGGCTTCAAACGCTTTGTTGTTTTACAGCAATGATCCGAGAACTATGAACTCTTTGGCTTACAATCTTAACCATTTGGTCAATACTATCACTTATTAAAAAATAGTTAGTGTGCAAAAATATTTCTAAATACTCTTTATGAAAGGGAAGAACCAAGCTAATGTAAAGTGAATACTTTTCTGAGACACTAGGATGGAAATGTTCCTGTTTCACACGTATTTTTAGTATTAAAAGCTGTAAGTTCTTTAATTATATTTTAGAGACCTAGCTACCTTTCATTGAAAGAAAACATTGTCTAAGTTTCTGCACAGAGACCGATCTACCTACTTTGAATTGAAAAAACCCTCAAATACATGGTATAAGTTTTTTTTACAGAGACATATCTACCTCTTAATAAAAAACACTCAGTTTCTCTACAGAGACCTATCTACCTCTTAATAAAATAACACTGAGTTTCTCTACAGAGACCCATCTTCCTTTCACTTAAAAAAAACATGTCTAAGTGTCTGTATAAAGACCTACATATTCTGTTGTTGTTGTTTTGAAATAAGCACAAAGCTACACAACGGATTATCTGTGCTCTGTCTACCAGGGGTATCGAACCCGATTTTTAGCGTTATAAGTCTGCAGACATACTGCTGAGCCACGGGGGGGGAGGGGTTCATATCCTGTACTGAAAAAAGAAAAACACTTTTAGTTTTTCCTGTTGGTTTTCATCACTCAGCATTCAACTGATTTTTATCGAAATTTGTTCAGTTCACAGGGCAATTTTTTCTTGAGCTATATAATTAGATATTTACTTTGAAGGAATTTGTACAAACATCTAGTCTGTCTTTGAAGCTAGGATTTGCAGATACGATCACGTGGTGTTGGAATACTATATATTTTCAAACATCTTTGAAAGTTTGTTTGTTTGTGAATTTCGCGCAAAGCTACCCGAGGGCTATCTGCGTTAGCCATCTCTACTTAAGCAGCGTAATACTAGAGAGAAGGCAGCTAGTCATCACCACTCGCGGCCATCTCTTAGGCTACTCTTTTACCAACATATATTAGGATTGATTGTATATTACAACGCCTCCGCGGTTTAAAGGGCAAGCATGATTAGTGTGATGGGAATTCGAACCCGTAACCCTCAGATTACAGGTTGATTTCTGAAAGTAACTGAGCAAAAAAAATATGTTTATGGGAGTAAAATTAATAAATTAAAGAGATTTATCAACACTCCCATATATATACACATATACACATATATATGCATTTATATACATATAGATATACATATACATACACATATATATACATATAGATATACATACACATAGATATACATATTTATACACATATATATGGTGGGCTACACGAAAAACGATGTTGGACTGTTATAAGTGAAATTCCAATGTTTCCATGCTTTTCAGTTTCGGCGAAACAGATGTTATTGCAAGTTGTTCCATGTGTATAAAACAGTCCACGAAACGAAAATAATTCTTGATTTAATATCATGACTGTAAATTACACTTGAGTGTAATACATATATAGAGAATGTTGTTGGAGCTGATTCATAAGACAGCGATTGCAAACTCAGCTGTCAAATAAGACCGTGTTAAAATGATATTCTCTGGTACTGAAAAAAAAAGTTTCACAATATGAAGAATGTTCCAGATTCATGTGTTCAAATTTCAATATGAAATTAATACGTACTATAATGCATTTAGTAGTATGTATGTATTTAGCTATTGATGTTTGTTTCATGTGAATATATAGTTAGAAGTACGTGTAACTTATATTGTTAAATGTGTATTGCGAAAGTCCCAGCTATTCTCTAAATTTGTAGAATATTCTTGAGCGTAAGAATCAACAATGTACGATACCTACGTGTAAAATACCAGTATTGTTGCCTAAGCTGAAATCTCTAGAAAATCTCATTTTAAGCTTATAAAAGGTGTTCAACGCAACGCAGGGAGGATGTTGTTGGTCTACTACAGTCACTATACTATAAACTTCAAAACCTATAATTGTGATTAACACTTATTAATCAGAAATTTACAGGTCTTTGACCAGGAACTTCGAAGAATCAATTTCGGACTTCAATATTTCTAAAAGGACATTGTATATCTTCGGCTGTGAAAAACTCACATGTGATTAGCGAGAGCTAGCTAGATCCGCGTTAAGCGAACTGTACCGAAATCAACTCGAAATTAACTCATTCATCGTGAACCGCCAATAAAATATTCGCTTCCAGGAAGGACAGAGTACTCAATATTGTAAGTTTGTACAAACTTATAGTCGTATAGGGACGACTGGTGTTTTTTCCAATGTCATAAAATGCACTTTTTGAGATTGAAAACAATGTACCATTTAGTTTCATTAAAAATATTTTTAAACCCTCCATCATATATACCGGTTTTGACCGTAAATTTGATGTCTGCAAAATTTAAGCTTCAAAACAAATTAAAACTAATTATTTAGAACAACATTAATATAGCAACTACCGTTAGTTTCAAATTTTCCAATTTCTTATAGATTACACTATTTTATCATTAATTATACTAGTTTGTGTTGATTACTTTAATTCCCGTGTTCAACATTATTACTAATTTTTTGCTGTATATCGCTTATAAAATTTGACTCGTTCTAAAGGATTCATGAGTTTACTTGACTTTAACATTACTTTCGTCAGGACACACTATAAACTGACTACATGTGTAGTGCATAATGAAAGTCAAATTAATCATGTCAGGCACAGCTCGTGCATGTTTAATAAAGTATTTTATTATTATACTGAATTTGATTGTTTAATTAAAGTATTATAATTGGATCAGTTATCGGGGTTCCAGTATCCCAGGGGCATGTCTGCGGATTAACATCACAACGAACCAGGTTTCGATACCCGCAGTGGGCAAAGCAGAGATAGCCCAACGTGTACTCTTGAGCTTATTTTCAAATATTATTTATTGCATGATTTTGTTATTCATTTGATTAGTTCTTTATTACTATAAACATTAATATTTTGCTGTGCCATCTAAACCATCTTAAAACTTGACCTATAGTTCAACAGTAATATGTATTGCAGTACTCTATCTCAGATCTTAAATTACTCTAAAGTTACAAAGATTTGAGAATTTTCGCACAAAGATACGTAGAAGGTTACTTACATATAGTTGACCCTAATTTTGAATTTGTAGACTACGGTGAAGGTAACTAGACAACAGCGCACATTCTTAACTTTTGGGTCGTTCTTGTTTGAAGAACGTTTTTGCGACAAAACAACAGTTTAAGCACGCTAATCACTAGGACCTTTGATGGATTTTCAGTGATCACAATACGTTGTTAGAGACAATTATGTAAATGTTAATAACTCGCATTTTTTTAAGCATGAAAAAATTACACTCTTGAGGATGACGCAGTAATGTACGTCGAAACATGTGGAGTGTATGAGCCTGTTTTTATTAATTTTTATCATGTACAATAAGTTATTTGTATTTTGTTGTAATTTTGAGAGTGTATGAAATAATCGTTGTTTAAAAAAATGCGAGTTATTAACATCGAACATTACAAGGAATGATTACATTATGTAAAGTTTAACATATACTGATGACAAGGTTCAAGGAACATCTATGATGTATCATGAAATGAACCAAGGTTCATGTCTGTTTTGTAAATAAAATCTATTCTATTCTCGTATTAGTGGAATTTGTTAATTACAATACTTTATTAAGAAAGCTGTCTTTTCTTTGGTTAGTGGTAAGGTTATGGATTTATCACTCTATTTTCATTCTCCATGATGGCCAGAGAACAATAGCCTGTTGTATTGTTTTGCGCTAAAATAAATAATTGCGTGGACTGTCTTGTAAGACCAATCTAAACCTATTTGGCTTGGCATGGCCAAGCGTGTTAAGGCGTGCGACTCGTAATTTGAGGGCCGAGGGTTCGCATCCCCGTTGCGCCAAATATGCTCGCCCTTTCAGCCGTGGGGGCGTTATAATGTTACGGTCAATCCCACTGTTTGTTGGTAAAAGAGTAGCCAAGAGTTGGCGGTGGGTGGTGATGATTAGCTACCTTCCCTCTTGTCTTACACTGCTGAATTAGGGACGGCTAATGCAGATAGCTCTCGTGTAGCTTTGCGCGAAATTTAAAACAAACAAACAGTTTCAGCATGAATATGTTTTATATTATTGTTCATAAATATACTGTAAAGAACAATCAAGAATGAAACACCAGTTGTCGTGAAGCTGATAAATTCGCAGATGAACAAACTTGTACAACAAAATTATTCAGTTATGTTCATTTTTGATCTCACGTCTCATTTCTTGATCTAGTCACGCAACATCTAACCCACCAATAAAAAAAAATGACACTTCGTAAGTTTTGCGTTTAATGATATTTATCTTTATACTTGAAGATTGACTATTACAGAAGCTAAACTAAAAACGTGTTTCCACTTAATCTACACGTAGGTTCAATATCTTCACTTGTCGATACTGATTCTAAATAACTGCATGGGTTAAAGACAACGAACTTAGTTCCATACTGACGTAACTTACGACCTGTCGATTCACAGTCTGAACCAAGAAATCTTGCATGTTTATTTTTCAGATAGAAAGTAAGCTTGAGCAACGCAAAAAAATATTCCCTTAGAATAAATGCATATATATAATATACATATGGCATGTCTTATATTACAAAAGGAATCCATATTTAAAACTAATCTTTTCTAAGTATTTACTCATCATATTCAATGCGAATAACATATTTATCTACAACTGGCAGCACGCTGCATATGCTGCTAAATATTGTAACGATTGCTAAGTGTTCATTTGGCCAGCCGTAAAAACTGTCTTCATTCATCATAAATAACACTTGCCACAAGGTCAGTGGGTCTTAGATCATTTAAGACCCAGATTTTTAAAATTATTGTAGAAACATAAAGAACGTCTTTCTGGTCATATTAATATCGCTTTGTGGTAAAATGTGCCAACAGTAAATATATCTTTTCCACAAACAATGATAAAATTGTGTT
Source organism: Carcinoscorpius rotundicauda (assembly GCA_011833715.1). NCBI lineage: Eukaryota > Metazoa > Arthropoda > Merostomata > Xiphosura > Limulidae > Carcinoscorpius > Carcinoscorpius rotundicauda. The sequence continues at coordinate 14,755,491 of CM022404.1, forward strand.
CTTATGAAAAAGGGCGACACAAAAAAACAAGTTTGTTTGTAGTTAAGCACAAAGATCCACAATGGGCTATCTGTGTTATGTTAACCATGGGCATCGAAATTCGATTTCCAGCTTCAACCCTGCTTTTGGATTAACAGATGTACAGAGGCGGTAGGCGCTACTCTCTCTCTTAACTGCAATTCTAAATTATGGATGACTAGATTTGAACAAAGGGGTTCACTGATCAAACTGTTCAGCTCGCGGGTTACATTACGTTCTATTCGAGTTGAAAATACCACATAATCTACGAATAAGATTGGTCAACTATTCTTCCACATGAAAACTTAGGAGATATGCTTTGGAGCTATGTAAAAACTATGAAATATTCAATGATACATAACATGAAAAACACATGAAATGCCACTTTAAAACTTATCAATTAGAGAAATTACCTGTTTACTAAAGAGGTTCTTTGAATTTGAAAACAAAATGATGTATTTAGTTTCCCTGTAACTCCTGTTGTTGTAACATAACCTGGGCCTGGCATGGCCTAGCGCGTTAAGGCGTGCGCTTCGTAATCTGAGGGTCGCGGGTTCGCGCTCGAGTCGTGCCAAACATGCTCGCCCTCCCAGCCGTGGGGGCGTTATAATGTTACGATCAATCCCACTTTTCGTTGGTTAAAGAGTAGCCCAAGAGTTGGCGGTGGGTGGTGATGACTAGCTTCCTTCCCTCTAGTCTTATACTACTAAATTAGAGATGGCTAGCACAGATAGCCCTCAAGTAGCTTTGTACGAAATTCAAAAAAAAAAAAAATCTAACAAAACCACGTTATGAAAACCTGTCATGCACAGTAGCTGTAATCAACTTCTTTATGATGAAAAGTCAAACTAACAACCACTATAGAGTCAGTGACTAACTTACTGCAGAGAAACTATTTAAGTTGTTGTTGTTTAGAATTAAGCACAAAGCTACACAATGGGCTATCTGTGCTCTGCCCACCACGGGTATCGAAACCCGGATTTTAGCGTGTAAGTCCGTAGACATACCGCTGAGCCACTGGGGGCAACTATTTAAGAAATGGCGAATGTCTTGCTTGCCGTAATACATCAAACTTAAACACCGTAACATTTCTATGTTGCTACTGTAACGCGTTATTAGTTATAAAACCCTTTTCATGTCTTCTGACAAGCCCACTCTTATTATCAGAATCTGAAGTGTTTTAATTTCCTTTGAAACGCTCATTCTTATTATCAGAATCTGAAGTGTTTTTTATATCTTTAACTTAGCCAGTTCTTATTATCAGAATATGAAGTGTATTTATGTTTTTTGAGAAGCTCATTCTTATTAGCAGAATATGAAGTGTTTTAGTGTCTTTTAGGAAGCTCATTGTTATTAGTAGAATCTCAAATGTGTTTATGTCTTCTGAGAAGCTCATTCTTATTTGCAGAATCTGAAGTGTGAAACAGACGAACCTTGACTATGCATCAGTGCTGCTCCTGAATACAAACAGTTTAAACGGTACAAAAGCGAAAAAACTATTTTTCTCCACTTTCCTCAGATATTCTATTTAACAGATACCTGAGGTGGATGACATGTTATTTCATATATTTGTTTAATATATGCAAATAACATTTAAATTTGCTTGAAATTTACATATGAAATGTTAACATTTTTGCCGTTATTATTCAAATAAATAAGATAGTGATAACCCCAAATCTCGGGTATCTTACTTCGCCAGTGTATTACCATGAGTTCCTTATAACATAAGAGTAGGCTTAGTGAAAGGGGTTTTTACATATAACTTAAGAACAAGAGTTCTGTTGGTCCATCTAAGCTGTTATATTTGTTGAACAAAACGTTAAAATTAAAATAAAACACACAAAGCCAGCACTTTTCATTTAAACATATATCAAGCTTTCCCTTCAACTCCCTTAAAACTAACAGCATCCAACACATCTGAAGCCAACTTGTTGCATAAGAAATACCAGCAAGTTAATGAGGCTGGAATAAATGACACAATAATATAGTTTCACACTCTTTGACCTGCTTGGAAACCTGCTGATCTTTCTCAACTTGGCTTCAAGGATACAGACATCTGGTACCTCTTTTTCTGGACCATTATGTCAAAATATGGTATTAAACTGAGTATTTGGGCTTCAGTAAAGCCCAGTTAAATAGTTTCAGAATAATTATTAGGCTACTTAGAAACTTAAACTACGAGTGCCTTTTTTTGATAAAGCCAATAAATTCGGAGCCCTACAGGTAACAAGAACATGAAAATTTTATTAGTCAAGTTTTTGTTGAAGCTCTCCAAGGTTCAAGCTTTCGACATGCTACTAAAGTCGTTACATGACCGTGTTATATAAATAAAAGTCGGCCTGACCATTTGGTGGCGTGTACTGCTAACTGGGTTCCTTCTTGTGATAATTGCTGTTAAATACTAGGGTTGGTCAATATCTGAAGATTAGAGACTGGTTGACGTTCTGGCTGAAAATACGAAACACTAAATGTTTTTTTTAATACTAATTACACATGATATCTTAACTTCTATTAATATATTTCAAGTGCATTTGCTCATTTTTCAGTTTCTGTCTTTAGATAACTTTGTAAAATTTGTAAAAGCGTCGTATTTATAATAGTTAATTTTCTTATGGAGTTTGCGGAATTTTAATTTGCGTAAATAACCACAATGGTTGATAGGTTAACTTTTCCTGCAGTAATCATTTTGGAAACTATTAAATTTGGGATAACAACACTGAAACAAGCACTTTTTACAATTTAACGGAGAAAAATCTAAATAATATTTAAAACATTTGTGTGCAAAGATATTAAATAAAAGCGACACAATATTTACAAAAGACAAAAACATATAAGGTTACACTGTGCAACACTCAAAAAAGTAAAAGAGATCTGTGGCCATTTTTATATGCAAAATGACATGGAAAATCCATTTCTGGCCTTATTTTTGTTGAATTAGCCATGATTAAAGCAGAATTGTCACTGTATACCCTTTTTGTCATTATTATTAAATAAAATTCTCTACCGCATTGTAAAATGGTTTTCAACCCAGGGCTGGAGACCAATCTTAGTAACATCTACAATGTGATATGATAAATAGCACAGTAAAGTTTAAAATCATATTTTCTGGTTTATTATTGTGTGCTTATATTTAATTGAGTTCATCACTTAGCACTTTATACTTCAAAGCTTGTGTTTAGTATCATTTTTTTTCTTTCAGATCTTATTTGTTTTCAACAATGAGTGCAAGACAGTGAAAAAAATGATCCAAACAGGTTCTGTTACACACGTGGGGAATTAACTTTTGCTGAAGAAAAGCAGAGTATTACATGCCATATCAAGAAAATGTACAAGGCGTACTTCGTTTGTGACTTAGGAGACCAGGACAAGTCATGGGCTCTTCATGTGTGTTGCCTTACATGTGTGAAGACATTGAGTGCCTGATATGCAGGAAAAAATGTTCACATGAAGTTTGGTGTTCCAATGATTTGGCGTGAGCAGAAAGATCACTCTAATGATTGCTATTTTTGTCAGCAAGACTTTACAGGCTGTACTACAACAAAGAAAAAGAAACACATTGTTTACCCAAATTTGCAATCAGCAATGCGCCCAGTAGAGCACTCAGAAAATTTACCAGTGCCCAAACCTCCAGATCAAGAAATGCAGAGTTCCAGCAGTGCAGATGAACATTCCAGTGGTGAATATGTGAAGCCCAATCATCCAGAAAGCGAGAATAAACCACTACCATTTTCTCAAGAGGCTCTAAATGACTTATGCAGGGATCTCTATTTAATCAAAGACAAAAGTGAATTTCTGGCATCAATGTTTCAAGAACGTAATCTTCTTGAGAAAGGAGTGAAGATGACACTGTAGAGGAAACGAACAGAAGATCTGCTCGCATTATTCACCATGATGGATGACTTGTGCTTTTGTAATGACATCACTGAACTTTTTGAGCAACTGGAAATACCATATGATAACACCAACTGGCAACTTTTCATAGATGCATCCAAGAACAGCATCAAAGCTGTTCTGCTACACAATGATAACACTCTGCCTTTTGTTCCCATAGCTTATAGCACAACCATGAAAGAATCATATGAAAATCTGAAAGCAGTTCTAACAAGCATACAGTATGATGACCATAATTGGCATATTTGTGCAGATTTCAAGGTTGTGGCTATGCTTACTGGCCTTCAGCTTGGCTATACTAAATTTTGCTGCTTCCTATGCTTATGGAACTCCAGAGCAAGAACTGAACATTATGTACGCAAGGATTGACCGATCCGAGATGAAATTGAGCAAGGAAAACACAACATCATGCACAAACCACTTATGAAAAGTTATAGAATTCTTTTACCACCTTTGCATATTAAACTTGGTTTGTTTAAGCAATTTGTGAAAGCCTTGGACAAGGAATCCTCCACATTTGCATATCTTACAGAGAAGTTCCCTTCCCTGAGTCAAGCTAAAATTAAAGAAGGTATCTTCATAGGTCCCCAAATTCGAAAATTTGTACTTGATTAACCTTCATCACACATCTCAAGAGAAAAGAGAAGCTTGCCTTTGAGTCATTCAAGAAAGTTTGTGATAACTTCTTGGGAAACCATCGTTCAGAAGACTATGTGCAAGTTGTGAATGATCTGTTGAGTCATTATCATGATATTGGATTTAACATGTCTCTAAAAGTTCATGTGCTCCACTCTCATTTGGATTTTTTTTCGGAAAATCTTGGTGATGTGAGTGATGGACATGGCGAGAGATTCCATCAGGATATATCAGTAATGGAGCGACGATTTAAAGGAAAATGGAACTCTGGCATGTTGGCAGACTACTGCTGATGTATAAAAAAAGAAGATCACACCACACAAGAAGTTTAGAAGAACAAAAGTTGTTTAAATTGACAGATGTGTGTTTTTAATTCATAATTAATGAATGTTTTGTTACACCAACTAAATGTTTGTTTTGTTTTTTGTGACTTTCAGTATTTGCAATGTTGTGTTCAATACATGATATTTTTCAGTATATTATAAAACACATGGTTCATGGTTCAGGAAAACGGTGCCTAATCTGGAGGAATAAAGGTCAGATTCAGAATCAGGACAATTTTTTTGACCCAGAAACAAGTCTTACTTAACTTGTACTTTTTTAAACCTGAAATTTGTTGCATAGTGTTATTAAAGGTACGTTTAGTTCAATCATTGATTACAAGAGTTTAACTACTTTATACAGAGACAAGTTTAAGTAAGCTTGTTCAATATTATTTAGGGTAAATCCACCTTCAATGCGGAGCAAATATTCATAACTCGATCTACAAAAGTATAAAAGCTGAATATTGCTGTGATTGAATATGAGATGTAGAATTTTTTCATTTTTTTATTTTAATTTCGTCATTTCCACTGTTCATAAAATTATATTTACTTTTTTAAAACTTTTTGACGCTCATATTTAACAAAATTTTATTTGTTTGTTTGCTCAATTATGCACGAAGCTACCAGAGGGCTTTTCACGCCAGCGACCCCTAAACAAATTATTCTTGAAGATTGAAAGTTATCTTTTAACGACAGTAACAGCCAAAATAAGTACAATCGGTGGAGGTAAAATGAGATATTTCAATTGTATCCTAAATCATGGCGATGGTGGATGATATGTGTGTATGTATATACACTGATGTGTCACGAAACTTAAAAATAAATTAAAAACGAGCAGAGAAAAATAAAATACTTAGGTCATACTATTTTATGTTATTACATACTGTAGTTCAGAAACGTAAATACACGTATAACCTCTTATATATCGAAAATATTTTTTCAAGAAAAATCGAGATGACACTTGGAGAATCAATTTTAAAAACTGGAGAACATATCTCAGTATTTTCGTTTCAACTTCATTAAGTTCAGTTTATTGTTTAAATTAAAAGCTTCACAATGGGGGGCTATCTATGCTTTGTTCACAGCAGGAATCAAATGCTGATGTTTAGCATTTAAGCCTCAAGACCTACCTCTAAACCTTTGGGACCTAGCGTGACAAACCTAACACGCTTGCCCTTTCTGCCGTGAGGGTGTTATAATAGTTGATAAATCACACTATTTGTTCTTAAAAGAGTATCCCAAGAGTTGGCGGTAGGTGCTGAGGAGTAGCTGCTTATTTTTGTCTTAAACTGCTAAATTAGGAACTGCTAGCGCATGTAGCCCTCGTGTAGCTTTGCACGAAATTCCAAAAACAAATAATGGAAGCTTCAGTATTCTGTAAAGTTGGAAACTAAACCTGATAAAACTTTTTATTGAAAGTTAAATTTGCTTCATAGAAACCTCCCGTGTATGTAAAACATACGTGTTTTTCTTATAGCAAAGCCACATCGGTTATCTGCTGAGTTCATTGAGGGGAAGAGAATGCTTGATTTTACCTTTGTAAACCCGTAGACTTACCGTTGTACCAGCGGGGAACTATAAAACAATTCTTTATTCGTCTTACACACTTTCAGGAGTAATAATTAACTTAATTATGTAAGATGTGTAAGAACAAGCCTTTACGTTTTTAATACTTCTTTACGTTATGTATTTAATATCAATTTCAGAAATAAACTACACATATATGTGACAAGATATGGAGTAATTGCTCGTATGTATTGTGTAAATATTAAATGTAGTTACATGTATGTTTAACCAAAGGAGTGAAACAAAAACAAGCCAACGCAAGTGGATTATTTGGGAATACTATTTCATTTCCTGAAGTGCATACAAAATTATAAAATCGTTATTTTAGAAACGGTTTAAAAATAGTGACTGACTGACTATTCACCTGTACTACACATTAAAAAAGCAATGTTCTAAGTAACACATCAGAAATCTCTATGGTTAAGACACGGCCATCTCTAATTTGTATTTGCAGTCTAGAAGAAGCAATGTATATCGGCTGGCTACACCCTCTGCCTGAAGCCACTTCTGCGCGCTAAACACGTTTGATGGTATCACGTCTCTAGTAAGAAGACTTTCGGTTTCCCAGTCCAATACACTAACAGGTAGGCTACTCTCAGAACTATTTACCGACTGCCAAGAAAATGAAGTCCAAACAGTATTTAATCAGAACCGTCCTCTTCAAGAATATGTGCGTTCCCTGGAAAGTATATTTTAAAATTCAAGAAACTTACGAGTGCGTGAAAGTTCTAGCCGCTTATAATTTTGAAGTAATGAATTATTTTAAATGTTCTAGTGAGTTTCAGAGATTAAAATATAATGTACAATTCATAAGACAGTAATAGTGCTAGAATTTATTGGCCTAATGTTTGATTATTTCTGTTTCTGCTAATTAGCCTTCCAATGGCACAACGGTCTGTTTGTGGATTCCCATCGCTAGAAACCGATTTTCAATACCCGTGGTAGGTAGAGCACAGATAGCACAAATAGACTGTTAACTAAGTAAAAATAAAATGTAATATTATTATGGGACTGGTTGCCAATAAGAGAGATGATATGAATGATAAGACTCATTGCAGTGAAAGATAACGTGGTGTGACCCAAGGTCGCAAATATATTATCTACATGACACCATGCATATCTAGAATCATAACAGGATGACGGAATTCGTAAAAGTAATCTGGTTACAGCCTTCAGTTTGAAGTTTCTCTTTGTTACTTAAAAGGAACAAAACAAAAAACGGTATCAACCGTGTTAGCAAACCCGAAACGGGTACATATGAACTTTCAGTCACCCTTTTAATTTCCTCTCGCGAAAATATTCTTCGTTCATTAAAGACGTCACCGGAGGCTCTTATTGACAGATTTACGGTTCACAGCTGTTCAACCCTGATAACGTTTACAGGAAGCAATACAACCTTACACCGACATCAACTCAAGACGCATGCGTGTAGGAGAGTTAGAACCACGAGCTTTAATTCCCAATTGGTTTCGAATTTCTTCGTTGTCAGATATAAATTGAAAGAGCCCCCCATTTTTTGCCCCTTATATAAATAAGGCTCATTATGGAAGTGAGGATAGATCGAACGCTCGGCGCCAGTCTGCGCTAGTACAGTTTTCTACGTCAGCACTCCTCCTAAAACAAACAAATACTTCAAGAAGGATTATTTCGAGAGGTCCCGGTGTTTCTCAGGCTAATTAGGCTTAACTAGCCTGTAAATATGTTAACAGAGCTTAACACGTCAGCACAGAGGTATACTTCAAACTGCTTAAGATGTTGAGTTGCCGCACACATAATACATGCTAGCATCGTATTTAGATTTGATTATATTCAAACAGTATTTTTGTACAATATTGTGTTTAACAGGAATAGAACATATATAGCATTTATTATAAAGCACTTAACATCACAGTTCCAAGAATCCCCTTGAATGAAACAACAGTTTAATTAATGTATTATAGTGTTACTGAGAATGAGAACTTTAGCAGCCTTTTCCTGATGTCCTCTTGAGTTTAGTATTTTTATAGTTCAATATTCTTCTATGTATAAAAATCAAACGGTTTACAATTGTATTCTAGATGTAAAGTTTTATTCATTTCGACGTAAAAGTCGACCACACAAGATAAAATATTTACTCTTAAGTCTGTAAAACGATTTCATCGCATTTCCTGACCACTCATTGATAAGCCTGAATACTCATAATATTAAATTCGGTGCTCGATCCCCGTGACTGACAACCTATTGTGTTGCTTTGTGGTAAAACAGACCAAACAACCAGGTTTCAATACTTTGATTACATACACAAGTTTATTAAATTCGAATTTATAAATGCTACCAATCATAAGTTTAACTAGAACGAGAATAAATTTGCTATAAAAATCTGCAAGAATGACTAACATTCATTGCTGAATGTTAGTGATGTTTTTTCTACGTGTATTATAATCGCATTCTATTTTGTATTTATAATAACATTAAGGATCCAGATCACAATCATTATCACAAGATAATCACGTATTAATAAATGAATACCAATAAATATGAATTATGTAAACTTTATACATTGATACAGTTTTTCCCATGATGCAAAATTATTCTTCCCATCAACACACAGGTTTCGAATGATTTAACTTCAGTGAATCATTACAAAACTGTCAACATCTTTGTGTATGTATTCGAGTTTACAATAGTCAAACGTGCAGAAATTTGATACTTAGAATGAAAGAACATAACAATGCGGTAGAAAAACGTAAAGTAAATCACTTAGTATCAGCAGAATATGTTGCAAACTGTCTCATGTTAAATTGAAAAAAAAATAGCTGAAGTTGAAATGTAAATTAAATAACAGAGAAATAAAAAAAACAAAGATAAGGTTGATTCAGGTTTTGTTTGTTTGTTTGTTTGTGAATTTCACACAAAGCTACTCGAGAGCTATCAGTGCTAGCCGTCCCTAATTTAGCAGAGTAAGACTAGAGCATCTAGTGATAACCACCCACCGCCAACCCTTGGGTTGCTCTTTACCAACGAATAGTTGGATTGACCGTCACATTATAACGCCCCCACGGTTGAAAGGGGCGAGCATGTTTGGTGCGACCGGGATTTGAACCCGTGATCTTCAGATTACGAGTCGCACGCCTTAAGACACTTGGCCACGCCGAACCGATTTAAGTTTAGGAAAACTTTACTGAACATGTGTATTAATTATTGTTTAGTCGTGATCAAGTTTCAACTTTTATTCCTGAAAATAGTGTTGTAAGAACACAAAAATATATAGTCATTTTACGAATGATCCATGATTTTTAATAAATTATACACTGTGAAATTATTTTAACTTTCTACTCTTTTTAATTGTACATGCGTCATTTGAATACTATGTAATTTCAACAATGTTATATCCTCCACTTATGGCTCAACGGTAAGCCAGTAAGTTTATAATACTACAAATTGGGTTTCGATACACGCTAGCCTATTGCATAGCTTTATCTTTTACAACAAGGAAATAACATGGCCAAAACCGTAAAAATATTATGTAAAAATGATTTAGAATCAAGGGGAAAACATCAGCTAAAATCATTGATATACATATATCATTAAAAAGTAATGAACTGTATATTGTGTTTGGGCTCAAAAACATTGTTACAGCAATCTGAGTCCGGCATGGCCAGGTGGGTTAAAGCTTTCGACTCGTAATCCGAGGGTCGCAAGTTCGAATCCCGATCGTACAAAACATGCTCGCCCTTTAAGCCGTTGGGGCTTTATAATGTCACGGTCAATCCAACTATTCGTTAGTAAAAGAGTAGCCCCAAGAATTGGCGGTGAATAATGATGACTAGCTGCCTTCCTTGTTGCCGTACACTGCTAAATTAGGGACGGCTAGCGCAGATAGCGAAATTCAAAGCACACGCTACAGTAATCTAAGTTTTTAAGTCTAAAATGTTCCAGAAAAAAGTCCAGACGGGAAAACACTTTTATTCATAAATTCAGTGTGAACATGATTCAGTATACTTCATAAAATAAGGAAAATAAATCATATGTATGTAGTTAGAATCAACAATCGTTCAAAGACTTATTGTACCAAGGCAGAGAGACTACTGGGAAAGTTACAGCCAAATACGTCATGTATGACTTTGATCAAAACGTTTTGATTTTGCATCAAAAACAGAAGGATGAAAGTGATGACAAACTATAGATTGGCGATAAAACACTGAGTTTTCTGAAGGTATGTGCGATGATCTGACGCATTAAAAGTGTGAATTTATAGGAAAACGGTGGTATAGCTACAAGAGTGTAGTGTATTCTTTGATAGATTGTTTAGGCAGAAAATTCATGATGAAACTTTGTAGAATGGACGTCAACTTGATTGCTGTAGAGACACAAGTGTGGAGTATGACGTTTCGAATGTCTTTCGACTTCAGTTGGTAACCAATTAAATCTCCCATTTTACATTTACGAAAAGATCATTATAAGCAACATAGGATGTTCCATACCTGGAAAAGAGGTGTCCCAAGTTCCTCCCAAAATATTCTGTTAGGCCTAATGTTCACTTGACAAGACCTTATAGACAGATATTTTTTCCATGTCTTTTTTTCTAAATTAAAATTATCGACCAATGTCCGTCAAACAGATACACTGATTATATTTCCTTATCCTTATTTAGAATACTTACTACCTTTTATTAATAATATTTCTTTCCCAGTAGAGACCTTTATTATTTTTCGCTATTGATCCAACTTCGTTTTAACTTTCTGGAAAAAAAATTGTAGACCATATATACCACTTTTTGCCATAAGAAATATTAAAGTTTCTTTACCAAGAAATTCATGAATATATATATACTTTAGTTTAATTTTTGGGAGAATCAGTAACAAAATATACTCAGAAAGCTGAGATTTCACACTTGATGATTTATTTATGATGGCAAAGATATGACGTAATACTTTAGCTGTAAATAATATTAAAAATAATCTACTATTCCAAAAACTGAAAAGGCGCTGCATAGTAATGTAAACTAAATATCATGTAGCTAATAAACATGGTCGTAAACTTCAGTATACTGAGAATTTGAGTCACGTAATAAGTCATTCACCTTACGTCCAAGATAATCATGTATACAGACGTTCACCTATATTTTAATCAGTATAAGAACTACAGTGCTAAAAATGTTTTTAAACTCAAGTATTCAGTCTCTTTGAGAAATGTATTTCAAATCATATATAAGCACTTTGGAACATCTTCTAATATCACTTCTTGAACAATTCCAAACGACCTGGCATGGCCAAGCGCGTAAGGCGTGCGACTCGTAATCTGAGCGTCGTGCTAAACATGCTTGCCCTCCAAGCCGTGGGGGCGTATAATGTGACGGTCAATCCCACTTTTCGTTGGTAAAAGAGTAGCCCAAGAGTTGGCGGTGGGTGGTGATGACTAGCTGCCTTCCCTCTAGTCTTACACTGCTAAATTAGGGATGGCTAGCACAGATAGCCCTCGAGTAACTTTGTGCGAAATTCTAAAATACAAGCAAACAAACAATTCCAAACGCAGTTATCCAGCTGTATTCCTCCGCCCAGAGGATCGAAAAAGTTGTATATATATATATATGTGTGTATTTCAATTTTTTTAGATGTCTCTTTTGTAGCACACAGTGTGGCGTAGTCAGTTGTTAATATATCCAGGATATGAATCCGAAGATTTTTGCTTCATGCCTCGTTGCCACATAAAATATCTTAACAGTTTGGTGCCATCAGTTTGCTCTATCAATGTTAATAAAAGTGGTCCAATAATTTACGATGGATACTGCTGACTCATTAGCTACCACCTAGTGTATAACTTTAAAATTAGGCATACCATGTCCAGGTAATCCTGATGTAGCTTATTATGTGTATTGTGTATTTTCTTATAGCAAAGCCACATCAGGCTATCTGCTGAGCCCACCGAGGGAAATTGAACCCCTGATTTTAGCGTTGTAAATCCGAAGACTTACCGCTGTACTAGCGGGGAGCTATGTAGCTTTAACTAAACAAAATACTCAGAGCAAACTTAATTTTAATGTTTATTAAAGTAAATAAACGGGTAACTTTATTATTTTGTTCAGTAATTTAACACTTTGAAGTAATTTACAGTAATAATAATAATAAACGAGCACAAGTTCGATTTCCCTCGGTGGACTCAGCGGATATCTCGATGTGTCTTTGCTGTAAGAAATAACAGACACACACACACACGCTAACTAAATTATATATCCAGATGACACTTTGGCCACCTACTTTATGAAACGTTTCATTATAGTCTTGGGGAAAAATATTGTAAAAGTGGTTATTAGACTCTGCGAGTCGTTTATCATACGTCTAACCTATCTTATGACAAGGGAAGGGGTAAACTAAGTCTTATCGATATTTCGTGTTTATGTAGGACAATGAATGCTCTGTTTTCAATTATTTGTAATTTAATCCTGTTGTAAAACGTTGTTTTGAACCAGATAATTTCTAACTTTATATTAGATATTACGTTGCGTTGTAGACTCACGAACATTCTTCTTGTCAGAAAGTAACTTGATAAGGAATAAAGAATATTTATTGGTATGTTTTGAATTTCGTGCAAAGCCATGCGAGGGCTATCTGCGCTGTTGATTGGTTTTAACAACAGTTTTTACCTTATGAGTGGTAAAAGAAGTAATAAAATCTCTTAGTTATTTGACTCGAGGGATGTAACGTATAGAGAATATAACTCACACCTTTGTGGATTGTAAACTGCTATATTACTAAATTGTAGAACATTTACACCAAAGAAGTGTTTCAAATAGTAATCTAAATTCACACTGGGAAATGAACTAGCACGAGAAATCATCCACATTATCTGGTTTTCACAAAGTGAAAGTGAAAGTGTCCTCAGGAAAAATAGAAACACTTTTTAAAAACACAATCATAGAGACAATAATGGACATAACAGGTAAATCAATGTTTGTTTTCGTGTTCTTTTTTTTCACGAAAGTCTCAACTATCAGAACCATTCTTCTTCATCTAAGTAGGCCAGGCGTGGCTTATGGTTAACGTGAGAGCCGGTCAGTCTGAGAGTTCCTGTGTCGAATTCCTTTGCCACAAAATGGCGCTTCGTATTTTGAAGCCCCGAGTACCCTATAAGACTGACAGTCAAATCAAAACAATACATTAGAGTAGCCCAGAAGCTGGCGATGAATGCTGCTAAGTTACTGTAGCCGTTTCGTACTTATGTTCGAATTTCCGAAACAAACAAACAAACAATCCATCTAAATGTTTTTAATGATTTCTTCGTGGAACTGCCGTCCTGTACAGAATTTTGGTTGCAGCATGGTTTGTGGTTGACAAAATTAATACAAAGTGCTGAAACATATAAAAAACAGTTTCGTGAAAATACAGTCTTGTTAATACCAAAGCAACATTTCCTTCAACAAGACTAAGCTTTCCGAAAATAAAGTTGATGTGGTTAATCAGTAATTAATTGTCGACCACACAGATGTTACTCTTCCATGGTGGTCGCTATCTTTAAGTTAGTTTTCGATACTTAGCAGAGCACCAAACTATTATACCTAAAACTGGAGCTTCACATATCAACAAATGAAACTTGATATTTTCAGCAACAAGCAACGTTTTCTACCTTTCATCACATTGGAGGGATTCAAAGAATGTTTTGTTTTATCAGGAGAAATCGTAAATTAAAAAAGCTATATAACTTTAGTAAAAACGTAAATATAAACCATCAAGAAATCTGGTCCAAGTTCCATTCAAATAAAAAAAAACCAAGAGAAAATATAACAATAGAACTTAGCAAAAAAATGGGATACCATTAAACATACCTAAATAACACTATGTAACAAAATTTTTACTTTTTGTTCCTAAGTAGAAAGTGTTATTTCCTAATTGCTTATGCCTAAAGTAAATAGAAAAGACCTATTTTTCTCTCAGACTTTGCTTTTATGACCTGGGTACGTATAAAAAACACATCATGGGAGACTATATTTGGAGGCTGATACGCGAAAGTAATTTACATTACAGTCGCAAATCTCAAAAAACTACTCACTTTTAAACAAGTATAACTTTAGTATAAATACATGTAAATTCTGATTCATATGTTGTTTTATTCAGACCATATATAAATGAAAATGTGCAAATTTGCCCGTTTTTACATGGAAAATGGGTTAATTTCTAAATTTCTTTATCCACATCACAAAAGCAAAGTTTGAAGGGAATAATAGCTATTTTCTGTACTTTTACGATATGACCAATTAAGAACATACTATCAAGGGACAAAATTTTTGTTACACAGTGTAATGAGTAATATCATGTCACCATAAAGTACGCAATAAAACGGTCACCATACAAATCTAAGTAATTAGTACCAAAACAGCAACAATAAATCACTATGAAAGTCTAAATAATTAGACCTAACAACAATAACATATTATAAACGTCTAAATAACCAGAACCTAGCAAGAAGACCTCGTCACTATAAACAGTATCTATCTATAAATATAGGGAAGTTTGATAGTCATCACCACCCACTGCCAACTCTTAGGCTACTCTTTTACCCACGAATTTTACCCAGTAGAATTGACTGTCACATTATAATGCTCTCACGGCTGAAAGAGCGAGCATGTTTGGTGTGACAGGGATTTGCACTCGCGGCCCTCAAATTACAACTCGCGTGCCCTAACCAACTGGCCGTGCACCTATCCTAAAAACAAATAGCTAGCAGTAATTATCAATACGAATACGCAACAATATCACTACAAAAAAAATACACTGCGTCCATCAGTGGCAGTAAGCTTTTTTAAGAAGGAAATGAATGTATAAGTACAACTAACAATTTGTTGCTGTAACAAGCAACTGTGTAGTAAATGTTTGTGGTATTTTCTGGTTGTACTAATTTTCCTGAAGTGACAACATAGATTACATAATGATGATATGTTTGTAAAAATTTTCGTTATCTCGGTGGGGCAGCGGTAAGTTTACGAACTTGTAACACTACAGTTCAGGGTTCTATTTCCGGCGACAAACACAATAGAAAGCCTGATGTAACTTTACTCTGAAAGATAAAGTTATTTACGGTGAAACGATTCTTTATTATCTGAGAAAGTAAATTTGAAATAAATAAAGATAAACTGTACCCTTATATACAATAACAACTGAGATAAATTTATTTTAATATTGATGTTTTTATGTAAATATATATTTCGAAATGCGTGTATCTTACATTGTAAATTTTGTACTGCGAAATTCCAGCCTGTTCTTTAAATTTGTAGAGGATTCTTGAACGTAAGTCAGTAAAATAAAAAATGTAATTCAGTGTATATAGGTGGGCAGACACAAAATTGCTTCTATAGGCCTAGTGTGTTGACTAGCAGCTTGCTTCTCTCAATACTGGATTTTGTGAAGATAAGCAATGGAACTGAGCAAGACGTAAAGGAAGCTTTGGTCCTTTATTTCTTAACGGCACCACTGCATGACCAGTCAGCCTCTCACATAATTCGTCAGCATAACATATATATTATCCAATCAGCCAACAAAGAATATTACAGTTGTTGAACCTTTCATCACGCATGTGCAACATTACCATAATATATCCTTGGATAAAGTAGGTACGTATCTGCTGTAAGGAATAAATACACAACGGCAGCCAGAACAAACCAATTTGAAAGGTTTTCTAGACCACGTCTTTATATAAAGCCGCATAGAAAAGAACTAAATGAAAAATTTGGAAAGTTCATACATTATTAAAAATAGGCAGTGGATATACGATTTGTCCGCATGTTACAGTTGCATAGTAATATACAGGGTGGTCGCTAGAAAAGCGGAAAATTTGTCAAACAGCTATTTATTTTTTACAAAGAATAACTTTTACAAAGTTTTTAAAAGGCATATGTTATATTACACTCATAGATGCTCAAAATGCATTTTATGATATTAAAATCATGCATTTTATTCATGATGTAAAGAAATCAAAATAGAAATGAGTAAGCACGCATTTTATTCATGATCTCATCTGACCCTCAAATTTTCCGCTTTTCTAGCGACCACCCTGTATAATGCTTTAACACTCATTAATTAACAGAATTAATTACTTCTGTATAACAACAGAGGTAACATTACACCTTTTATATATATAGGTTAGTAATTATAACACAATTTATAGACATGCTACAATAACAAGTCCATCAGAATAACTTGTGCCCCCCAGTGGCTCAGCGGTATGTCTGCGGACTTACACGCTAAAATCCGGGTTTCGATACCCGTGGTGGGCAGAGCACAGATAGCCCATTGTGTAGCTTTGTCCTTAATTCAAAATAACAATAAGAATAACTTGTTAACCCTAATAATACTTGGTCAGTCACATTGTATAAGAACGTTCATAATTATAGAAAAAAAAATTGTCTTTTAACAACGAATTACGACATGAATTAAACCTTTTAACAGTGAAATCATGTTTAAAATTAAATCAAGCTCTTCAAAAATTAATTCAAACCACAATATAAAAAAAACATGTAATGTAGATAACGAGCTTCATAATGTAACGCATTATAAAATTGTTAACACAATTATGATTTGGCAAAACACTGAATGCAAAAATTAAATTTCAATAAAAGATACAATACTGATTCACAAACCATTTAGTGGTAACTAATATACTGCAAGAGATAACTCATAATAGTAACAAAGTTATATTTTTATACAAATGTATCAATGTATTAAAAACACAAATATATGAAACTTATAACAGAAATCATTACAGACAATTGACTATATTAAACTGTAATGTGCATAACATCTCTGAAAAATATACAAGCCATGAAAACATGATACAGAATATATGAAATAATGTATTACTTAGTTACATAAGTAAATAATTAAAAATATAAAATATTTTAATTATTACATATTAAATGTTTTATTAATATGTACATTAAATATTAAAAATATAAACAGTTAAAATCTTAACAAAAAACGCACAATAATCAGCTAAAAGCTTTTAAGATATAAAAACAATAAATTATAAGAAACTCTTTAGCGACAGGTCACAGATCAAAGGTCATGTCATGGAGTTTGTTGACTTGAATTCAAAATTTATTGAACAACTTTTTATAAATTTATCCCAATAAGTTTGGTATCGAATTGTAGATTATAATTCGCACTTTATTCTTTGATAGATTGTTCAGGCAGACTATTCATGACGAAGTTTTGTAGAATGGACGGCAACTGTTATAGAAACACAAATGTAGAGGATGACGTTTTGAAAGTCTTCACTTTTCGTGTTCAGGTCAGCGTGTGCTGAACGAAACTTCTCCCCAACTTTTCAGGAAATTTGTAGTTTCTCTTCGTCTTCGCTCATGGAAGGTTATTCATCTGTACGTGTGGGTTTTCCTGTATTTTAATTTGGCTTTATTTGAGACAATGAAGTGTGATGGGGCAGTATGTCGGGTGAGAAAGCCAAGCGAGACAAAGACGGCAATAAGGAAGTGGACAAGTCCGGAGTCCGCCGGCAGAGAAGTAGCAAGCCGCAGACCAAGAATCTGTGGAACGTCCCGTAATCAGGGCCCCGGAGTGGCTCGGATCTATAAATCCGAGTGCCCCAGAATTTGTTGTGGGGGGAAACGGAAGTGTTCCGAAAAAAACCATTTTCACGGGAAAGGGGCCAAATATTCTACCTGTCCTATGCCCAGAGCAGAGAAAGAAAAAAACAAACAAACATATATAAACCTAAACTATATATACAAACCTTATTTATGTTGTGTGTTTTATTGAGTGATTTGCGACTGTTAAAATATTTGGTATGGTGAGGTGTAGTTTGTAGGAGCGCTGCCTAATATATAACGTGACCCAGTTTGTTCATTTCTATGTTCTGCTTTTAAGTAATATTTGTATGCTAATTCAGTTAGTCTATTCCTAAGGGTGGACAGATTACTGATTTGGTGTATGTAGTTGACAGGTGTGTTGGTAGTCGGTTTGCTGCTCTTAGTATTTTATTTTGTTGTATTTGGATATTCTGTAACGTGTTGTGAGAGATGTTGTATGTGACTTGACACCCGTATGGACGGTTGTATATTTGAATAATGATTTCAGGCGAGCAGTTTGACAATCTGTCAAACTTTACCGATTTTTTTTTCTTTTCAGGTATCACAACATAATTAATTACTGATAAAGTTAAGCTAAAATAAAACTTTTCAGCTGGCATTCTCATTAACTAGCACTAATGTTTGTGTTTTATATACATACACACTACTGGCCAAAATCTTAAGGCCAATGAACATAAAGAAAAATATGTATTGGGTTGAGAAATAATTCGTGGGCGTTTTTCAAGTTAAAAAAATATATATTCATAAATGAAACGCTTTCGCAAAATATTTCATGTCATTTGGTAGATAATTTTTTGCTCTAATAGATGGTGTGTTTGATTTTCATATTTTTTAAATTTTTGCTTTCATTTTCAGCTCATTAAATGGAATGTCAAGTGGACAAAATCGAGCATTTTCGACACCATCTGCTTTTCGCATTTAATCGAGGTGTTAACGCCGCCGAAGCTGCTCGTGAGATCTGTTTGGAGTATGGCAAAGGAGCAATGCCTGAAAGTACCGCCCGCCGTTGGTTTTCGCACTTTAAAAATGGGAATTTTGATCTGAAGGACGGGTCACACACTGGTCGACCAACTGTGATGAAGAGCGATTGAACCAGCTTCACGAAAATCCACGTCAAACGACTAGAGAATTAGCGGAGCAGATGGATTGTGATCAAAAAACTGTGGTGAACCACCTTCATTCAATAGGCAAGGCTCAGAAACTCGGCGCTTTGGTGCCACACTGTTTGAGCGAAAAGAATAGAAATCAGCGCATCACAATTGCCGCCAGTGTGCTTGCTCGACATCGCTCAACATGAAATAAAGTATCATAATAAATTGTGTACTATTATTTTATATTGTATTATGTACAATGTTTTGAGTGTAATGTGTTCATGCATTGAAGTGTTGTATAGTCTTGCATGTAATGATTGAAAGAAATTATTTAAAAACGCTAACGAATTATTCCTCAACCTAATATTTTCCATTGTTAATCTCAACCACTTGTTTGAGTAGAGCTTCGAAAGATGACAAAAAGAAAATGGAAATTAAAAATAAAAACATTTTAGTATTTAATAGGGAAAATGTAAACACTGCCAAATTAGTCTAAATACTAGCTGGTCAGAAGTTTAAGACCACACCAAAAAGAAGTCCTGAACAAGGTAGGGATGCCCAACAAGAGGTCTCAGTAGTGAGTTGCACGGCCGTCATTGCGAATAACTTCAAACGTTCGCTTTGGCATGGTCGATATCAGTGTTTGAAGATGGCTGGCTAGAATATTATTCCAAGTGGTGAACATGGCTTTACGAAGAACATGCACTGTTTGGAATTGACGTCCAATTCTATAGACTTCTCTTACCACCCATCCCCACGCTGAATGGTCCAAAAGAATCACGTTATTCGCCATGAAAAAGTCCTTTGTCATGTGAGCATTGTGGATTGCAGCGTTGTCCTGCTGAAAGGTCCACTTATTTCCACACAAGCTAGGGCTTTCAGTCAGTAAGGATACTCTTTCCAACATGTCAGTGTAGCTAGCTGCTATTTTACGCCCCTGTATAACCTGAAGCTCCATTGTTCCATGAAAGGAGAAAGCACCCCAGATCATGATGGAAACTCCTCCACTGTGTCGTGTAGAAAATGTTTCTGGTGGAATATCTTTGTCGTGCCAGTAACATTGGAAGCCATTTGGCAACCCAGGTTAAATATTTTCTTATCATAGAACAAAATCTTCTTCCACTTTTCTACCCCTATGTTTGTTGCTTCTCAGCAAAGTTTAACCGAGCTGTTTAATGGTGTGGAAAGAGGCGTGGCCTTTAAAGACGTTTACGGTTTTTAAAGCCTTTTTCTCGTAGATGCCGTATTATTGTTCTTGAGCTGCATTCTGCGTCCGTAAGGGACTTAATCTGGTTCGACGATAGGCTGGTGTCTTGCCGAATAACTCGTCGAATCCTTCTGCTCAACGCCGGCGAAATTTTCTTAGGCCGACCATTGAAATTCTCGTTCCGTATTCCTTAGGGTCTTTTAAGAAATTTGCAACAGCAGTTTTACTACGCCCAATCTCACCAGTGATGGCATGTTGAGAGAGGCCTCAAAACGTTGTTTTTGCAGCTATACAATTCTGCCATGTTCAAACTCTGTCAACGTTTTCGTCTTTGCCATGTTTTTACCCAATGTAATACAGGAGATGTGAATGGGAGATGTTGATAACGTTAATGCTTAAACACAAATGTCTAAATTTTGTTACGTGTTTACCGATTAACGCTTCGTTTCAGTATGACCAACTAGTATTTAGGCTAATCTCATAGTGTTCACATTTTCTTTATTAAATGCTAAAAAAGTTTTTTACTTTTATTTCCCTTTTCTTATTGTCATCTTTTGAAGCTCTTCTCAAATAAGTGGTTTAGTCTAACAACGCAAAATGCATATTTTTTCTTTATGGTTATTGGCCTTAAGCTTTTGGCCAGTAGTGTATTTATATATACCAACACATGCACTCAAAACTAACACAACTCCCTTACTGCAGACAGAGTAGTTATATACACGATTAAGTGTAATGAAGAGAATCTAGCAAGCATTGTGCAGTATGCTCCATAAAACTTCTGTCACTCAGATGCGTCAAGTGAATGAGCTTTAAATATTGAAAGAAGGTTTGCCTCATAATATCACACATTGGTTTAGAAAGGAAAGATCATTTTATCATTTTAATCAATAATTTTTTTAAACATATAGCTATTTCTAGCTTATGATAGTTTACTAACTATCACCCAATATCCTATATGTATCTCATGCTGTGAAACTCTATAAAATAGCTCGGAATCCAATGGTTGGTAAACCCTTTTGGTCACATCAATCTCACTATCTAAACATTGACTTGGCTATCACTTGATACTTAATGAATACCTAAATGACATATTCTTAATAGCTCAGAAAGCAAAGGTTGCAATACCGTTTGAGCCGAGTTTCAAACTTCTAGCAACTATTTTCAATTGTGTAAGCCACTGATGTATTAGATATTACATCTAGTCACTCTACCTGTATCAACTAATGGTACTCAAGTAGCATTTATCAGATAATACCACCCCCATAGCTTGGAAACTAAGAAATGATGCTTAGTTTTAGTCATTGAACCTACAATCAATGACTGTCCTAGCTCTGATGTAAATAACTAAAGATAATATGTGGATGTTTGGCTGATTATTAAAACTCTAGCTTACCTATAGATCCAGTGCACCCTTATTTTGCTAATTGTTAAGTACTTTCAGCTCTTTCCTTCTCATTCTTTAGGTTCGAGTGAGATGAAATAGTGCTATCATTGTCCTCTGATTCATACGTAGTGTCATCTGGTTCCAAATGAAACCAGTGTAATAGAGGTTCATTGACACATGTTTTAATATTTCTTGCACTTCTTGACTGCTAACACTTGCATATTAATAAATCAAGATGTCGTGTTCATTGGAACTCATTTGCTTCTGTCCCACTAGCAAATAACAAAACCCCACCCAATTTCCACACTGGTATATCTGCTACTTCACTGTTTTATGACAGCACCTCTTCTGTAATAAGGTAGCTTTTCTCAATTGTTGGCACGTGAACTTATGCCCCTCCCATAATAAAGTCTTGCATATATTCTTGTGAATACTGTTAGAGATCTGATTAGGAGGAGGATCATACATTACATCTTCAAAGAGCAGAACTTCCCACTAAAACATGAACATGTTCCGTAAACAATCTATAGATCTCAGTTCAGTTGATGTACGGCAAATACAGTGAGGATTAAAAAACCTTAGAAACATATGCTTAATTCCCTGTGTTACCCATTAGAGCTATTAGATCCAAGTGAATTTATTCAGATGATTAGAATTGTGCTACCTTCCAGTACTTTGCTAACAAATTAGCTATAGACCAGTTGTTCCCAACCTTTTTTATGCCCCGCACTCCTAAAAAATTTTAATATGTTCTCGCACCCCTCACAGTAATTATTTATTTAAGAATAAAGGTGAAGATGACGAAAACAAATGTTATCTTGCACCCCCACTGCTATAGACTGTGCTAGTGTATCAACCAGAACATAAACGACGGCGTACTTTGTGATACAGTTGCTACTCACAGTAAACATTGATTAGCACATTCTGTATTGATATCCAAAGTTATTATCTGTAAATGAGATCTAAGAATCTTATTCTCTTTTTTTCTAGGTAGCGCACTCCATTCAGTATTGACACCAGCTCTGAAGCTTTTGGCTCAAACGTGGCCAGAAGAGCCATTATTCAATATTAGCAAAAGTAAAAATAACACTTTTAGGAACGCCTTTTATCATGGATAATCACTTGCATTAGAGCTCTAGGAACCACTAGCTGAAGTACAAGCTGAGAACCACGGTTAAGAGGTTGATAGAAACTGCACAATACAGTTTCTCATACCACAGGTTATGTGCAAACATAACAAGATTCAGCATGGTTTCTTCAGTTGCTCTTCCAAGAGATCTGGAACTATTAACAGCAGAATCCATCCACTAATGAAATTCATACTGTACGGCTTAAAGGTTTCATAATAGAAATGGCTTCAACTCCCACATGGCTATCTATGGCCACGATATTCAAAGAACAGAGAGAGGGTCTCATCATATAGCAATAAAGACAATCCATTGGTATTCTCATGTTGTTGGCCTGGATGATGCTATATAACTAAATCATATTGTGATGCTATTATCACATATGTAATAATCTCTTTTGAATTTTTAAAGTTCTTCAACCATCTCAACAAAACATGGTTCATTTGAACAGTGAACTTTATACCAGTTGCAACGGTGTTTTACAACAACTGCTGTTATTTCTTTTTTTTTACATATCTATGTTCACAGGTTTGTCATTGACAAACCAGTACTTGTACATCTACTAAAACATACTTCAGGAATTGAAATGCTTGTTCACACTCCAAGCTCTGTCTGTTGTGAGTTGTTACTTTAGTAAAAACCCATCATGGTATGAAAATTCTAGAAGAAATTAATAAAACTCGTCGGCATAACGACATAAAATCATTGAAACTGCAAACTTCTCACTTTATAATTGGTTATGGCAATCTCTAACCACCGCTATATTAGCAGTATATGTAGATATGTCATTTTTGCCCATAAT
This sequence comes from Carcinoscorpius rotundicauda, assembly GCA_011833715.1. Classification (NCBI taxonomy): domain Eukaryota; kingdom Metazoa; phylum Arthropoda; class Merostomata; order Xiphosura; family Limulidae; genus Carcinoscorpius; species Carcinoscorpius rotundicauda. The sequence goes on from CM022404.1 coordinate 14,779,111, forward strand.
ACAACAGAGAAATTTCACCTACATGTGCATGAATGCACATTTTCCTGGTTTCAGTGAGCCTTTCTGAAGTGCAAATTTCATTGACCTCTGAAAATGACTGTCATGTTACATGGTCGAACGGCATTATGCAAAATTCAGATAAGCCATCTTCCATACTAATGGTAATCTTAATTCTACTGTCGTAATCTATTTCGTCTTGTCAATATCCAAACACAAAATCTAAAATACTGAATAAACAGAAAACTTATGTTGTGTCCTAATATTCATCTGTTGCTTGAAATAGAAATGCATGACACACGTTGTTGCATTCATCTGTCTAAAATCAACAAAGAACCTAGGCATATCTTCCTTCTTCCTAATCATCACCACAAAAGACGACTAAACACTCTCTGAAAGTTGTATGGCTCTGTCCTTTGACATACACTATATCTCAGTGTTGGCTACATCCTTGGTGCTCCAGGGAAGCTTACATGTCAGATGTTTAATTATTTGTGTTTAACCAGGTCAAACTGCTCAAGTAATGACCTATTAACGTATTGCATTCAAAAGCTAATTAACTAATTTTACTATCAATTATTTCAATATAAATGACATCCAGAAATATCTTGTAATTCAAATTGTTATATTATTTAGGTACTTTTAACTTCTTAATTTCGAATAAAATATTTCAAATACAAATTCATTTTTTATGTAAATCATCTGAGCTCCAAATTATTCACTTTAAAATATTCTAATTTGTAAAATACACTGTTACAGTTTCAACCAAATAAAAGTATGCATATTTACAAACAAGAACCTAATATTTCTACTCCTACCTTCTATATATGTTGAAATATCAAAAATTGTCTAACCCGTTCCTCTTTAGTTGACTATCGAAGGCATGTTCCCAATAGAAGAAGTAAACTCTCATCTACATCAAGCTTATAAGTGTTCTTTGGAATTTAACAGGTGATCATTGTTTTACTAGTCTAAGTGGCTAAGAATTTATTCATAGCTTACTCAGAAAGCCAGGTAAATTACTGTAGTTTTAGGGCAGTCTCTTACATTAATGATATATTTTCTAAAATGTACACTTGAGTTTTATTTGGACTCAGAAACATGTGAAACGTAACACGACTGGAGAGTGTTTTACTTCAGTGCCAACATATTGAATAAACAGTGAATACTAGAAACCCTTGTTTTTTATGTACGTTTTTATTTATTGATATATATTTTTAAGAACAGTAACTCAAGAGCTTAACATTAACACAAAAAACTCTGCAGTAAAATATCCAATGGCTACAGCACCACATTTTCCCCGTTCTATATACTCTGTGATATTTTCAAATATAATTAATCCTGCCCCTAAGAGCGCCATCAAATTAGATCAGGCGCAAATAAAGGGATATTCGACAGGATATTTACCATAAGTAAATCGTTATTCTCTGACTAATTGAGTTCACGAAAAATAAAGAGGGACCAAACATAAATGCACAATGCAATAAATATTTTTTTAAATTTAGTTTCCAGATAGACAAATAGTGAAAATGTGCTTTGCTTGAAATAAAAAAACAACACTCGCTTTCACTAAATAGTTTTGCTTGAAGTTTCCTCTGTCTTATTCAGTCAAAATATTGTTCCAAATAAGCTGCTGAGAGATTATAATTAAAGCAAAGTATCAGAGAAACTAGTCCAATACATGAGTCGCTATTCCCAAGGGAACATAAGAAAGGTTATGACCTTTCTCATAGTCTCAAGCAATCACCTGAATGCTAATAGAAAATTGTATTGACTAATTTTTTAACATTGCACGTATCTTTACTGTGAAAAGGTAAAAGATGCTACTCTCGGTGAATAACATAGAACAATTTGTACCTAGGGTTTAGCCAACATGTAATGTGAAAACTGTAAATACCTGCACAAATAGAAAGATTTGAATAGGATGAAAGAGCTTCCACTGTCTCTTTAACTCTTTAACATATTGAGTGCCCATTGTTAAAGTGTTGAGTCATTGTGGCTCATTCAAGCTTTACCATCTTGCTGTCTCATTCGAAACAAAATCGTAAGTTATGTACTTGCATAACAATGTGAAAACAAAAAAGCAAAGTTTGACCACATATAGTAATTGATAATTATACAGTTAAAAATGACTTATTTTAGTTCAAGCGCATAAAAACGTTTTGTTTTTGTTTTTAATAATCAGCATAAAATATTTCACTAGCACAAAACTAAATACTGTAAAAAACTTTTAAGCAAAAAGGTGTGTTACCACTGGAACGTGGAGGGAACTAATCACGTGATAGCAAAAAATACACATGTTCATATATTTACTGAGAGAATCACTGTTCGTGTAACTTGTAAGTCAGCTTTTATTATAGTAAAACCTTGACACGAGGGCGTTGTGTAACACGAGCTGCACAGAGAGTCACTATTCTAGCCTAACCGAAAGGCGCAAAGCCTGCCAACTCCCCGGTATTAAGACATCAAATTTTACTTCAAACGAATGCAGGCCTAGCAATACATTATTACTTGCTAGAGGCAAATAACTGGTCTTGATGCAGCGTGCACCGAGCCTTCTCATTACGTGTGCCAAGCCGAACCCATCAAAAGGACGGTTTGGCCCATGTTACAAGCCATAGCATTTCCACCCGTTTCATAACGGAAAATCACTTCAGATTTATATTAGATAAGGAACAGTTGTTGTTTTTTCCTTTGATGAACTTTTACCACACACACACAAATATCAACTTTTCTATTCAGATTAAACTGTACTTTATAGTTTGCAGGCAAACACGATTCGCACCGTGATGTCACAATATGGCTAAAAAGTCTTCCGTTAAAATACATTAACAAAGTAAACAGGAACAAAAATCATTGGTAATCGTTGATAAGAAATAAAAGTAGTAAACTAGGGTTCAAATATTATATTTGTGATAAGCAAAAGTTTACGCTTTAATACAATCTTATTGCTTAACGAAATTCTATTGTTTGTGTATTAAGAGAGCAATAATTGTGTGTTTTTAACTACAAATAGGCACATAGGCGTGATCAAAAACTAAATGTTTAGCAAAACAAGTATACTTCAAAGTGTTTTTTTCACTAAAAACAGTCACGCTTGTTTTAAATATTTTACTGCTTAAAGAACTAGCGATCTACGATTTTTCGTTTAAAGTAAAATTAACCACTTATAGTAGATTAACTAAAAACGTGATATGACAATATTATATTTTGTATTAAACTTTAAAGGTTTCACACTAGTAAGCTGTTTGTAGGAACTCAACCAGGTCACAATTGCTAGTTAATTGAAAACAATTTTCCAGCAAACAAAAGTAAAGTCTAATGATAGTGATTAAACTTCAGACTATTAATACTTGTATAACAATGACTATTAAACCCGGTAGAAAAATTCACAATATTTAAAAAGCACAGATAGACTGAATCAGAACATGGTATGATTTTTTTTTTATATAAAATTATATTAATCAAACGCTGACATCTAGGTGAGCTGGCTGAAAATGATAGGGCGGACAAGAATGTCTTCAGATAAAAGCAAAATTATGACTACAAATATAAAAACAACAATAATAAGAGTTCTATGTTTTTTACAGTTTTAGAAATAGGACCGGAGATTTGATGACTCTCATAGTAATTAGAATATAAATCACATCTTGTCGTAGAAGTAGAAATTATTTTATTTCCCTCCTTAAGCCATTGGCGCTTTCGTAACTACTACGTTTATTTCATAAACTTTTATTGGACTATAGGAGTGGCAGTTGAAGAAATAGTCATAAGTTATTTCCATTGATCTCTGAACTTCGTTATCACAATTTATTTTTTACTGTGTCCTCCACTCAAGAAGCTTTATTACCTCTCTTTCTAGCTTTCGCTTTAGATGAAAAACTAAAACCGAAACTCGTAACACATTCTTAACTTGTCTTTAACTAACAAGTGAAATCAGACTTCATTATTTTTTCTGTTCGGGACACAACATTTACAAACAAGTGTTTTGTATTCACAAGACGGCTGGTATGGGTATTAAAACTTTAATTAAAATAAAGTATAGAACAAAGTTTTGACCTTCTTAGGTTATCTTCAGGTTAACAGAATGGGAAACGTGTTTACACAAATAGCAAGAGCTCATAAGCGCAATAAAAATGAATGTTTTACAATTATTAAATACACTTCATCTACTATTATCAGTGCCGACAAGGCCTTTCGCACAATAGGAGAGCTCACTGTTAGATTGTGTTAGAATCGCACACATATTTTAGAAATAACACGAACAGGTACTCTCGCTGTGCTCAATATATTCAGCCTTAAATGCAAGACCATTTTTGATATCCGCAAAATGTACATATGAAAGCGGAATTCGATTTAAGTGAAATAACTCTTTAGAGCATTGGAGTAAAATTAAGTTATATGAAGAACAATCACGAACAGTTGTTGTGATTAATTGACACACATCATACGTATTACCATGCTGAGCAGTTTTTGTGTTTAAGAGTAAACCACACAGACGATGTCTTTGAGAACCCAGCGCACTCTCCACTTGTGACCCGACACGGTCAGATAGTTAGGGCGCTCGACTAACAACCTAAGGGTCGCGAGTTCGAATCCCCGTCACACCAAACATGCTCGCACTTTCAGTCATGGGTGCGTTTAATGTTACAATCAATCCTACTGTTCGTTGGTAAAAGAGTAGCTCAAGAGTTGACGATGGATGCTGATGACTAGTTGCCTTCCTTCTACTTTTACACTGCTAAATTAGGGACAGCTGGTGTAGATAGCCCTCGTGTAATTTTATGGGAAATTCAAATCAAACGACTCTTCACTATGGGGCCGTAAATGCGATATAACAGGGCCTATCAATCCCCAGTATTCGACTAGAGTAGTCCCAAAACTAGAAATATGTATACTGTTTCTCTTTAGTCCATAAAATTAAAAATTAAGCACGGCTTGTGCTGATAGCGCTTTGAGTAGCTTTGCGCGAAAATCTGAATCAAGCAAACCCTCCTGGAGGAACTCGGACAATATGTGTTCTTTACCATTCTACTTTGTTCTAAATTCTATTATGTGTTAAAGATAGAGAGAGAGAAGGAAAGATAAACTAGATTTTCAGATGAAATCTTTGTCGCTGTTATCGAATGTGCAGTGGCAGAACTAAAGTACAGCGATTTTTTGTCGCTGAGGCTCTCAGTGACCCCAAATCAGGTGACCTTTAACTTAAAAACTTAAGAAGTTTCTCCCAGTGGCTCAGCAGTGAATCTGAAAGCTTGTAATGCTAAAAGTTTGGTTTTGATACTCAAGTAAGCACGTCACAGGTAGTCTGCTCATTGTATAGCTTTTGGCTACTTGTGCTGTGCCTACTTTAGGTATCAAAAAGAAAAAACAGGAACCTTAATGAAGTATACGTTTCTCACAAGTTTCCTATGGGAATTTTAATGTTTCGAAAGTGTATTAAATTGCATCTCTTACCACCTAAAAATAAATCTATAATAGCATAAATATAATTCACTTAACTTTAAAAAAAATAAACAAAAAATACAGTCGTGGAATTACTGAATAACCTACTAAATATAAATTGCTTCAGCACGTGTATGATGTATGTTCGTTTGGAAAGGAATGGATATTTATGAAAGATTATTTTGTCTAAATACCCAACGGATATCTCATGTCCTAAAACGAATAACTATTATCTTGAAATGAGGGGTCACATGCCAAAAGAGATAAAACAAGTTCTTTGAGAGAGATAGGTCGATAAACTAGTTAGTTGTCAAGAGAGGCGAGTTTGTGAGATGCAATACATAACGAATTTAATGTATGCAGGGGCTTCGGGCGTCGTTGCGTTGAAGAAAAGTCACGCTTTTCATATCTATAATGACTGATAGTTTAAATGCTGTTACTGACACAGCGGAATGAACTGCTCTAATGACTTGCGGTTTGCAGGCACCATTCTTCATGGAGAAAGAGTAATGCCATCTTTATACGTGATTAGGTTATTGTTTGTTTTTAAGCACAAAGCTACACAATGGGTTTTATATGTTTTATTCATCGCAAGTATCGAAACTAGACTTTTAGCATTATAAGCCCTCAGGCTTACCGCTGAGCCAACACAGGGGATGATTACGGGCAAACTAAAACATGTTTCTTTAGCTTTGTTTATATTTGTAACTTGGAAGAACTCAACATTTGTATTTACCGGCCGCAGACAATTTACCACTGTGCACACTAACCGGAAAAGAGATAAAACAAGAACTGCCGTTAATTATTCGTATACCTTACAATGTTGGCCAACAGTGTGAATTTTTAGGATTTACAATATATATATTACTAAATATATATACATATATATATGTGTGTGTGTATGTGTATGTGTATATAGAAAGTTTGTAACTAGACGTACCCTGGAAGACAAAACATATAATTTATATACTTATCATGTATAAAACATTTTTATTAACTATAGAATATGTTCTTATGAAATTCAATATGTTGTACACTGAACTGTAAAAAAGATACTGTTCCCCCCCCGGGGTGGTTCAGCGGTAAGCCTGGAGGGTTATAACGTTAGAAGTAGGGTTTTAATGCCCGTGGGCCCGGCCTAGCCAAGCGTGTTAAGGCGTTCAACTCATAATCAGAGGGTCGCGGGTTCGTATCCTGGTCGCACCAAACATGTTCGCCATTTCAGCCGTGGGGGGTGTTATAAGGTGACGATCAATCCCACTATTCGTTGGTAAAAGAGTCTTACACTACTAAATTAGGGATGGCTAGCGCAGATAGCCCTCAAGTAGCTTTGCACGAAATTCAAAACAAACAATCCAATGCCCGTAGTGAGCACAGCACAAAAGCCCATTATGTGCGTAACTACAAACAAACACTATATATATTCATAAAAATTGATAATCAGAATACTAAAACCTCATCGTTGCCTACTATGAAGCCACAGTTAATGAAATGGGCGTGCTAATCAGAGCTTGAGAAAATATTTATTAATGGACTCCATTTTTAGAATGATGATATCCTCAACACTCAAGTAATGAATACATGTACTCAACACTCTGTTTAATTAATTATTATTTTTACTTATTTTTTGGTTTTGTAAAATCTATTCATTTACCGCTTGTTTCAATTTTAGACATCTAATAGCAACTTATCAAACAAAGTGTACGCTTTCAAAGCTGCTAAAATGTAAGTTTGCAACTAACAGATTATTCGATCTAAACATGTAATGCAGCTGCTGCCATCTGTGGCCTTAATATATTAATTTACTAATAAGCCAAATCAATCCTTACATTTCCGAAACGGCAACAACACATTGAAGAAAGATAAAAATAAATACTTTTGTGCTTTTATTGTGAGTGATTTATCTTCTAAAATATAAGAACTACAGAAACAAAATACGTTTCAGTGTAGCTTAAATAGCATAGTATTATGTTAACAAACAAAGTTGATAATACTGCTGCCATCTGTTGTTCAAATACCTTTACAGAAGTAATAAGTTTCAGGATGGCATTACTGATACAAGGACTTAAAGGTGTTTTTCACAAAGAGTTAATATTATTTGTTGTCTTCCCATAGCAGGCTAGCAGAAAGCCCTTGTGTAGCTTTGCACGAAATTAAAAACAAACTAATCCTACGTTAATCAAAATATCATATATTTTTCTGAACTTTGAGCAGTTTCAAATTGAGTCTTATTTCAAAATATGCCCTCAGATTACGTCTTAACGCGCCAGGCCATGCCAGGCCCAATTATCCCAATTAGAGCATTGGGATAACTATACAAGTAATTAAGATAATACAGACGCTTGACTGGTATACTGAGGCTGCTGTGAATCATGAAGAGACTTTAGAATTTCTCAATGGAGTGTGAGCATTTTATGCTAGTGTCAAATAAAAGTATGAAGGCTTAAAACTCTAAAAATCCTGATTCGATACCTCCAGTGGCAGACTAAAGATAGTTAATGTAACTTTGAGTTTAACAGTAAATGAAGAAATAAAATTCGTAAGAGTAGTGACGTTTTGACTTGTTCAGAATAGTATTTTGTAATGAGATAAAATTCATTATGCGGATATTAAACTATACTGTAATCTATAAAATGGTTAATCCACAGTTTGAAAGCTGTGTACATCTCAGAAACCTTAAAATTAATGTGATGTATTATCACCATGTATGATTTCAGTATTTATACCTACTAATATTTCGATGTGTTTGTAATGTTACGTATTATAATTTATTGAAGACGAGTTTCTAATTTATTATGTTAGGTACGTCACGTATTACTATTTCAAATAACCGGAAATTTTAATTTCAGCTAAGTAGATAACCAAATATTAATATGTATAAAATTTATATAACTTGTCAACAAGATTAATGCGCACAATTTCCTTTTTTGACACAGATATTTTAATACACAAACAGTTATTACTAATAGTTAGTACAAATGATGGTTTATATACAATGGTTTTTACAAACTTTTCTGAGTCTTCTCAGGTTCGCTTTTCTATGTAAAATATTTCCTCAACCCAAACCAGCCGTTTTTGCATATATATTTCTATACCGAGTCTTCTATCCAGTCCAGGATTAAATATTTTATTTATGGTCCAAGTCCCATTAATTCTGAGCTGATATTGTTACATTTCGCTTAAGCTAGCTAGTTCAGTTGGCCTCACACCGGTTACAAGTTCACTTCCTTCCGAGGGAAACATCCAATGTCCTCGAAGAAATAATAACAGTAGCTGTCTAATAATAATAACATTTGTTTCTCGACGCGCCGGTTTTTATATATCAATCACACGAGTTTTTCGACTTTTCAACAATGATTTAGCTCGTTCCCGTAAACAAATATTGTTGATTTTTACTTTCAAGAACTCATTACAAGTTTCAAGTGTGTTTGCGTTTTTCGTACTGCAAAGCCACAAAGGGCTATCTGCTCAGCCCACCGAGGGGAATCGAACCCCTGATTTTAGGATTGTAAATCCGGAGACCTACCGCTGTACTAGCGGGGGGCACAAGTTTCAAGAGGTGGGACTTACGAAATACACATTCAAGAATATACGTCACATGCAGAAAGAAAACTATACAGAAACAAGCGTAGGAACTAAAATAAATCTACAACAGTAAATCTGATACGACAAAAAACTTTAGTAAATTAAAAATTATTATAATTAAGACCACATTTTTGCGTGTTTTCTTAAATCGTGCGATTGAAAGCGTTATATAATAAATTCTGGTAATTTGTTTTTTCCATACCCATTTGCAGTATCGTTTCGTAACTGAGGACGAAGCGAGGTCAAGTGATTAGCGTGCTGAACTGCGAATCGAAAAGGTCCATAATTCGAAACTGCAATATGTTGCTGTGGATGCATAATAAAAGTGACAGTTAATCTCACTATTCGGTTATGAGTAACTGTATGGACAGTGGGTACTACTGACTAGTTGCCAGCAATCTTGTGAACAGCTCTAAATTAGGGATGGTCATGCCTCAACTTTGGGATATCAAATTTGGTTGTTTGACTCATGTGTTCTATAAGATGACGCTTAGGTTGAAAATACCAAATACTAGAAAATTTTGTTATAGCTCTTAGTTATCTAGAGTTATCATGATGAGAACAACACAAAACCTGTTGTTTAGAGTATTCTAAAATATTTATGAATTTTATTTGTCTTGACTCTGCATTGGGCAAACAACGTTATCAGTTTGTGTAAAGTTTAGCACAAAGCTACATAATGGACTACCTGTCCTCTGCCCACCACTGGTATCGAAAGCCGGTTGTTAACGTTGCAAGTCCGCTGACTTTCTGCTGTGCCACTGAGGAACAACATTATCAGGACAGAAACCAAATGTGTGCATGTGATTCATGCACGTTTTTAATAGTTTATGAAGTAAGTTTTATGTTAGTGATTCAGAAATTTCTGTCCGCAAATGATATATATTTTATTTGTTGTACATTATTTTCTTCAATACATTCTAAACATTCTTGTTAAGTGACAGGCATAATATCTTTAGCCTTACCTCTTTCGATATCATATACTTTATTGATCAGTTTGTTACATGTTCCTGTGAGATCTTTAAAGTTCACAGGAAACTTATGGACACGCGAGTCAATAAAGAGGCTGCCATATTTTTGCAATACGCGAACTGTTCTTGTAAAAATCGATTTTTTTGTGCTATTGTTTCTACGCGTCTCTTAAATAAATTGTCATTTTACTTGGCTCCTGTGCTAGATGGTTGAGATAATGTAGTGTATTGTTCTTTGCCTTAACTCCTGAGTTCTTATATTTTTGTTTTTTCTTGTTTTACAGCGTAGTGCTACACAATGGGCTATTTTATTTCTGTCCAATGCGGGAAATCGAACTCCAGATATCAACGTTATAAGTCCACCAATTTATTGCTGACCAATAGGAAGGACCGTGATATGTAAGTAAGGAATTAAACTTAGGACCTTACAAAGTACTTTAAGTTGACTGATCAAAGTTACATTAAAACGTTTATTGAATATTTTGATAACAAATGTTTCGTTTCAAACATGTTTAGAACTATACAATTAGATTGTTATGCTACGGTCTTTGCTTTTGTTAAACAGTTTCGAAAACGGTTACCCACTGTATTTGTTATTGTTAAACGCTAGAAGACACGATTACCCCACTATATCTGTTATTGTTAAACAGTAGAGAAAACGGTTCTCACTATATTTCTTTTTGTTAAACAGTCGAGTATCAGTTACAAACTATATTTGTTTTTGTTAAATCGTTAAGGAAACAGTTACCTACTATTGTTATTATTGTTAAACAGCCAGAGGTCGTTACCAACTATATTTGGTTTTTTTTTAAACAGTGGCGTAAATTGTTACCCACTACATTTATTATTGTTAAACAGAAGAGGAAATGATTTCCCACTATATTTGTTATTGTTAAACAGTAGAGGAGTGGTTACCCACTATATTTGTTATTGTTAAACTGTAAAGGAGCGGTTACCCACTATCTTTAAGTTAGAAGAATGTTAATATTCGATATATAGCAGAGCACTAAAATTTATTTTCTATAGAAGATTCTCCGATACAGAAACACCTGTGAACAGCTGCAGGTTTGGTCTAGTGATTTAAATAAACTTTCCGTGTGAGAATATTCAACTGACTTTATTCATTATAAAAATAAAATTGCCAAAAAAACGAGCACATTTCCACGTGCAGTGACGGCAGTCCTTACTCCGAGCTATGCGATTGTTAACACTTCCTGCGAGATGAATTAACTCAATATTAAATGTTGGCATAGCTACGAAAAGACGTTACTTTTGCAAAACTGGGAATGAATCTGATACAAAAGAATTCCTGAATTTCAAACATTAGCTTGCTTTGTTCAACAGTCGTAAACTTTGCTTCTTGACATCAGTGACCAGCTACTAAGTTCATTTGAGATCATACTTCGGCCAGCGAAGGATATTCCAATTCTCGATCGTTTAATCGAGACCAAAACTACACTAAAATATCCCTGCAGACATCAAATATCGTACAACTAATGGTTAAAGTGAGTAAAATAACATGTGATTTCCTTGCACCACCTGTTGTTATCATGAAACTACAAGGACTCGTCTCTCTCACAAGCCTATATTTTGGCAGATGGTTAAAGTTAACTTAAATTCAGTTAGCTTTAAACCAACGGAGTTTAAACTCCGAAACGTGTTAATGAGCTTTATTCTGTTCCTAAAACCCTTGCACTCCACAATCAGCACAAATCGTTTTGAGAAAAAAAAGCACACAAAACATTAGAAGATTACGTTACAAATATACTATTTAATAACGATTAGCAACTAAAAAGAAGACTTCAATTACGCAATACATAAGCATGAAAAATCTTTTAATAATAATTTTAGAAAAAAGGGGTCTGGTATGAACAAGTGATTAGAGCGATCGACTCGTAATCTGAGGATCGAGGGTTTGAATCCCCCTCACACCAATCATGCTCGCCTTTTCAGCCATGGGTAAGTTATTACGTTATGCTCAATTCCACTATTTCGGTGGTACAATAGTCCAAGAATTGTCGATAGCTGATTATGATAGCTGCCTACCTTCTATTCTTACACTGCTAAATCTGGGGCGACTAGCGCAGATAGCCTTTGCGCAGCTTTGCCCGAAACTCAAAACATACCAAATCAAAACAACATACACAAAGTGTGGTAGAGCAAACAAACGTCTTATGTATCTTAGATAATCCGTTAGCATCCTTTATGGAGAAATACGATAAATATAATGGCCGCTATTGTTGCATCCGCTATCTCTTAGTAAATCGTCCTGATCATCGTGCAGTTTTAAGTATATACACAGTAATTTCTTAATACTTATAAAACATTTTGGATGAGGTAATAACGAATACTATAATAATATGTTATGTTCTAATTACATTGTGTGAAATGTGGGATTTTTGCATTTTTTATCATATCAACCAGCCTCATTTTTTTTAAGTTCATAACCCGCAAAAAAGACAGGTACCCCAGCTTGTGTTATATAGGGCTCAACACTAGGTCCATTTTGCAGCCATTTCATGACGGTGCTGTTTAGCACCTAGCCCTGTACTAGCATTAGGTGGTTTCTAATCGTTTTTGGTGATCTACAAAGAAGTTTCGCTTAATCTCATATCTTATTCGGTTGTCTGTTACCAGTTATAGCAGCATACATCTGTCCAGGGCATCTGGTGCCAATGGGCTCTTCTCTCGATACTGATGTTTTATCACTGATGACCCAGCACCATAGTATTCTGGCTCACCCATTTGACCCTGATTTACCCAAGGCTTAGGTACCTCAAGATGCACGTAGCTTTGGGAATATCTTTCTCTGTGCTTAAGAATGTGGTGCTTCCTTAATAGATGTAAACGTATTTAATGGCAGCACCATGCCAACATTCTCCTTTATTTCTTCGCCCCTCTTTCTTCCTTCGCTAATGTGATAATTGGCAGCGTCAATAAAGGTTGATGGTCGGTCTTAATGCATGTATTTTGCACAACATTGGTATCCTTTGTCAGTGTGGATGGACACACACTATGGCAGCTCATTTCCCTAAATGATTGGTGATGATCCTGCCGTTGTTAGGGTCTGTAACATTATGGCGAGTGCTCCCATATCAGATGTATCTGTCAGCAAACTATGGGCTCAATAAGTCAGGTTCTATGTCTCCTTCCATTAACATAGAATTATTGAGTCTCCTCAAGGAGCTCAGATGCTTCATACATTAAAGAATTGTGATTCATGCTGAGTGTAACCGAAATAAGTTCAGAATCATCTTGTCTTGATCCGCAATACAGTTAATCCGAAGGAAAGATAGGCTGTCAAGTGCAAAAGTGTGATAATATAATACTTGGTAGAGGTTCTACCAAATATGTACGACTAAACGGACTGCAATGTTAAAACCTTGAAAGTAGTTCGGACCAAATAACATGTCTATAGGTTTAACGTATACTCACATCCACATTTACCTGTAAAGCATGTTTCCGAGAAAATATAGGGTCTCCTAATTCCCCAACTCATTTGACTTTCAATTCGACCAGCAATGTTTGGTCATGGTGCTCACTGCTCTCTCTACCAGACAGTTGTCACATGTGCATTATATTTCCAATAATGCCAATTATCTGACGTACTATTAGTTTGTCATAAAGACAGCTCTCAGTTCCAGTAAAAAGGAAGAGATTAAAGACTACACAGTCGAGCTGACTTCATCTTTGATCATTAGCCTTCACCAACATTTCCAATGTGTAACAGGTACAGTGGTAATTATAAGGCATCAGTAGATGGGCAAATCATTTTATCCCATTTTACACTTACAGCCAACATTTTGATGTACAATGATATTTTCCATCTACATTTCAATGTTGAAGACCTTGGTTTCTATAACTGCATTACACAGTAGCAATGATAGAAATCTTGTATGGATTAATCTATAGAATACCACCTGTAATTAAGGTTTGTTTGTAATTAAGCACAAAACTACATAATGAGCTACCTGATCTCTGCCAACTACAAGTACTGAAACCTGGTTTCTTGCATTGCAAGTCCACAGATATACTGCTGTGCCACTTGCGGACTGTAAATATGGAATTACTATAATTCTCTCCACCACATATCATCATGTTATCCACCATTCTTTGGTATAATATGTGCAGCATTCGATAAGTTATAATGATGCATTAGTTTTCCTGAGTAACTTCCTCTGTAATACACCCATACAAAGGATACGTATCCCAGATCCAAGATCAGAAAAGACTATCTCCATTCTGTGAGAAATACTTCCAATACTGGCTCAGAGCTTTGTCTCTTTTCAAGCATCCAGTTTGTTGCCATTTGCCAGAATGTAGCCTCCATTCACTGACCTTAGCAGTATCATTACATTAAGAAATTTGCACCTCAGCAAAGTACTATTAACGTTACAGGTTAGCAGGGACTTGCTTGGTGTCTGGAGAGAATTAGTCATTCCACTGTTCTAGTGCCGCCACGAGGTATAGATAATTCCTCTGCAAGTGTCCCACAAGCTCACAAGCAAAGCGAACACTACGCTTTTCTTACCTTAAAAGTGGAGGTATCAGCTTTAGCTGTGGAAGACATCCTGATGATGGAACTTGTGGCAACATCTGCACTGTAAGAAAGTTTTTTTAGCTTACTCACTTATTGCAGGCCAGTACAGTTCTCTCACAGCCTCTTTTTGTTGAGGTAGGTATTTCACTGGCAGCCCATGACTGTATTTAGCCTTATGTTATGAAAGTATTTGCTTCATGCCATTTCTGATAGTGTTGTCACTGCAGTTGCTCTGGCAGGCTATCATATTTCTGACAGCTTGATGGAAATAACAACCTTGAAGCATGTTGTGATGGACACAGCTACAATATCCCTCACAACTTGTATTCATGAATAAATTTATTGGGTGGTTTCTCAATGTATTTATATATCATTTTGTCCTCCCTATCTTTAGAGGTCATTGCCAGACCTACCTTCCCAGGAAAATAGCACATATTGTCTGTACGTGCAACTAGTGTCATTTACTGATGATTTTTCTTTCCTTTTGAGCCTTTAACTTGGTCCTTTCGCTTATTTTCCACACAGTCATGCTGATACACACCCAATAACAACTGCTTCCCAATCTTTCTGCTGCTCGTCATCCATGTGATAAATGACACAGAGGTTTAGATAATTAGACATTAGACAACCTGCACCTGAGCCGATCCATTTCAGGCTATGGTTTTCCTGAAACATTTCAGAAAGAGTCGAGATCTTCTCTTGCTGCACCATTGAATGTTGGTTGTGTGGCCTGTATTGCTCAGGGATCTGTATTGTTTTCCCAAAACTCTCCTGTTTGATTCTCTGCAATTACCTTTTATTGGCACTCTGAAAAGATCAATTTCTTTATGGAAATGTTACTTTAAGCTCTTTTCCAGTGATTAACTATGGGTTTGTACACACTTATATATCTAACTCGAAAAATTTCACGATAAATCCTGTGAGTCACAATACCAAAATTTCTTTTTTTTATTTTACGTGCTTCTCAGTGGCACAGTGATATCTTTGCTAAACTATACTGCTAGAAACCGGGTTACGATACTCGTGAAGGGTAGAGCACAGATAGCCCTTTGTGTAGCTTTGTGCATAATAATAAAACAAAATAAAAACAATCTGACGTTTGATATTTCCAGTTCAAAATTATTTTCCGAGAAGTTTTTCTGACAGAAATATCCACGAAGTGTTATACGTTCAGCCAATTGATTTAAGTGAGCTTTCACTACGATAGTATTTGACTGAGATTTTGAGGTGAGTGTGAAAATATAACTTGGAATGTGATGTATTAATGTTTAATCAGTACAAAACATTTTATCACTAGAAATTCAGTATGATTAATTTTATAATGTATTTGTAGTTAATAAATTAAAGCAGACAACACGTTCTGTAAATAGAAAGATATTAAAGTCAGTAAAGTTCATAATGTAATATAGTAGTGGTTGATCAACGTAATGTGATAGTGCCCTATGTAGTAATAAAGGAATATATAGTGTATTATTGGTCATTCCTTGTGTTCTGATAGGACGTTTCATAACTTCATTAAAATTCAAAATTATCAGCTGTGCAATCTGTTCGCACAGATAACGAGTACATTATATCAAAATAGTATTCACAGCGGCTATAAAGTGGCAGAGAGGAACGAAATGAATCAGAACTACATGTTATAATTGTTTAGTTTCAGAAATAATGCAATGTCACCAAACATTAGTTACTCTTTAAAAGGATATATAACATCCCTTTCAGATAAAAAAGTTTCATGTCTTGAAATCATAGAGAACTGTTCAAATTGAGGACTTGTAGTTTCCAAGATATCCCTTATTCTCAATGAGATTGGACAACAAAGAAATATGGATTAATTTGGGTAAAGACCGTTCAGAAAAAGACCTGCAAGAAGTTGTACCTTAGCTGTGATTAGTGCGGCATCTTTTGACAAGTAAGAATTCGTGAATACAAAGACCAATGACAAAAGTTGCTCTTGTGTCCTCGCAAGAAAAGAATACATATAATAACTAATAATAATCTTCCTTTGGAAAAAAGCGAAAAGAATAAGGGTTTATTAAAAAGATTTTTCTATCGTACTACCTATTCAATTACATCTCAAGCAGTTTGAGAATGTAACTGACATTCAGGTCACTCCTTACGAATATACATAAGTTAGATTGCTGAACAAAGAACTTCTGGATTTTCGTGGAATAATATTGTTGTATTTAGCGCTAGAAACAGTCGTCTACATGACGTACACTGTATGGATCACGAAAATCCTGCAGGAACGAGTGATGTTCTTTGAGCACGACGGTTTTTCGACAAAGGCTTTTGCAATGGAAACTATGATGCAGAGCTATTGCGAAGATGCATGGTACTCAAATAAAGCAAGACAAAATGTGGCGACATGGACTGAAATGATGTGGTCAGACTGCAATTTCGTTTTAATACAATACGACTTCGCGCTCGGCATCCTGCACAGTATTAATTAAATATGTTTGTCACAATATTCTGTTCATAGCAATGCAAATGGTGGACTTCCGTCAACATGACCAATTAGTGGTTTCTATTAAAAGTTAGTTAATAACTAGTAATGAATTAATATCAATTTTATTAAATTGTCCAGAAATAAATGTCGTTTTTGAACTGCAAAGTTTGCAAAAAGTTTTGTAAAAAAATGCTTTAATCAAAGTAAGCACCCTTTTCTTCAATACACTTTTGTCAGAGTGTAACAATGCTGTTTATGGCCCTGCTGTAGAAGTCGGAGCTTCCATGGTCAATGAACTCCCTGAAAGCTTCTTCTGCAGCTGCCTTGTTTTGAAATTATTGTTCAAAAAGTTGTCAAAGTGCTTGAATAAATGAAAATATGTAGAGGAATGACTTGGTGGATAAGGTGGATGAGGCGGAACCTCAATCCCCAACTCGTTCAATTTTTGAAGCATCATCCTTGACAGGTCTCATAACGCCAGTTTTGTTGATCTTCAGTCAGCTCATGCGGAATCCACTTATCAAACTTTTTCGTCTTTCCAATCGCACTCAGGTGGTTGGCAATGCTTAATTTGCTTATGCCTAGCTTTTCCTCAAGCTCACGTAATGCTGTGTGAGGGTCTGTCTCAACTGCTTCCCTTAAAGTATTTTCCTTTGAGGATGACGACCTTCCACGACTTTCGTGGTCTTCAAGACTTTCATCTCCATGTCGAAACCTTTAAAACCAACGCTGAACTATAGGGTCAGTAACAAATCTATGGCCGAATGCCTGGTTGATGTTCCGTGCTGTTTCGATAGCTTTTCGTCCACGTTTAAAGTCCTTCTTGCCCATGCTGCCTTGAAGGTTGTGAATCTTTTTCTGAGTAGAGTTGAAACAACAGACAATTAAGACGGCTGGCAAGCGGCAAGCGTTAAATTAAACCAATCAACGATAAGTTACCCAATATTCATCTTCTAAATGTCGTTGTGAGAATTCCGACATTTATTTCTGGACAACCTAATAGTAAGCTCTTCAGAGAGCTTTCCCTATGTGAAGAAAAATCTACAAACTAATGAGTTTTCTAAAAAAATAATATACACAAATGTCTACGTATTTAACGCACCTTTGCGTTTTAATACCTAAAATGTTTGTCTTAGATTGTGCATGGTTGGCATGACAACTTATACACTTTATCAGTAACTTTAAATATGTTTTATTTGTTACAGGAAATCTGATAACACAATCATAACAAGATTCTAAGAGTGTAAATTTCACAAAAAGTTTATCTCACGAGACTGTTACAATCTAATGGTGTTGACAACAAGATCAGGTAGACAAAGGTTAATTGTCATGGTTTTAAATGATCTCTTTCAAAAAAAAAAGAGTGTAAGAGAAACACATAATCTGCAAGGGTGTGTTATCTACAGTACGTTGTTTCTCATAAGCAATTGCAAAATGTCATATTGTATATTAAAGGTTAGTGGTAACTGATGGCTGAAATAGTCATGAATTTCACCCTTCCACAAGGGCCCGGCATGGCCAGATTGTTAACACACTCAACTCATATTCTGAGGGTCGCGGGTTCCATTCCAAGTTACACTAAACATGCTCGCCATTTCACCCGTGGGGACATTATAAATGACGGTCAATCCCCCTATTCGTTGGCAAAAGAGTAGCCTAGGAATTGGCGGTGGGTGGTGATGACTAGCTGCCTTCTCTCTAGTCTTACACTGCTAAATTAGGGACGGCTATCGCAGATAGCCCTCGAGTAGCTTTGCGCGAAATTCAAAAACAAACAAACAATGTACCTAAATCAACTTCCTCAACAAATACACAAACAAAGATACACTAACTGATAAATTCCTACATGGGTCACTATATTCAGTGATGTCGAGAAAATCAACTTGTAGAGAAAAATATAAACTCTTCAAAAAAAGAAACGCAAAAGGCAAAATTTGAGACATATTGTTAACAAGTTTATTCCGGGTAGTTCTGTAAGACATGTGTAAAACTTTGCACATTTACTGTTGAACATCCAAAGTCTGCAAATGCGAAGTCCACGCTCACTAAGTGAAGTTTAACGTCACTTAACGTCAATAACGAGTATGCTCCCCGTGAGCATCAATAACTGCTTGGCATCTCCTGCCCATGGAAGTGATTAAATGACGAATAACATCCTGTGGAATGGCTGTCCACTCAGCCTACAAAGCTGCTGCAAGCTGAGGTAGAGTCTGCGGTTGAGATTGTCGCCGTCGCAAACGTCGGTCCAACTTGTCCCAAAGATGTTTGATGGGGTTTAAATCTGGTGATTTGGAGGGCCAGAGAAGAACGTTGATGTTGTGGAGTCTCAAGAAGACAGTGGTGAGTCGGGCTGTGTGAGGACGGGCGTTGTCATATTGAAAAACGCAGTTGACGTTCACCATGATGGGTTGCACATGGGGCCTAAGAATCTCGTCGACGTATCGTTGAGCAGTAAGATTCCCTCGAATGTGCAAAAGTTCTGTTCTGGCAATGTAGGCGATGGCTGCCCACTTCAAGACGTTGCCACCACCAAATCTGTCAACTCCTTGCACACGGTTTGCTGCAAAACGTTCACCTCGGCATATGTCATTGTTGAAACTCTAAGCCATCAGGCTCAACATAAGACAAAAATTCTAATTTTAATGAACAGTTTCATTTGTTAAATGCGAGAGAGATGCCAGTTGAGAATACTTGCAATGAAATCTTTGATTATACAGAAATAATTTATAATTTCTTAGCACTTCATGTATTGAAACTCTAATAACCAACTTTATTATGTGTACAATTAAGGAATTATAAAAAATGTGACGATTATACACAGTTGTAAGACTAGAGGGAAGGCACCTAGTCATCACCACTCACCGCCAACTCTTGGGCTACTCTTTTACTAACGAATAGTGAGATTGAGCGTCACACTATAACGCCCCCACGGCTGAAAGGGCAAGCATGTGTTCAATAAAATAATAAAACAATTCATTTCATATGATGAGAATATGTACTGTATGTATAATTCCGGTATAAAGCTTATGACATACGTCTTTTATAGTGGTTAACTTGCGCTTCGTAAGTTTTTCACACTAATGCAGCGGCATGTCGCCACAGCTATGAGCCTCGGTACCACAATCAACATATCGAAACAACGCGTACTATTCCAGGTCATTCAAGGAAGATTTAATCGTTTTAGTATTATATGTCATACCCCCTTTCTTATTAAGATTGCTAAAAGCTACAGAGACAAATGATTCAAAACTGAAGGGCCCGGCATGGCCTGATGGTTAAGGCATTTGACTCGTTATCTGTGAGTGACGGGTTCGAATCCGCGTCCCACCAAAAATGGTCGCTATTTCAGTTGTAAAAATCGTTATAATGTTACGGTCAATCGCACTATTTGTTGGTGAAAGAGAAGCCCAAGAGTTGGCGGTGGGTGGTGATGACTAGCCAGCCCAAACGAGCCGTTTTTACATATATATATCTAATAAAATTAATTGTATTTATACGTTAACAATACGAATTATAATTTATTTTGCTTTAATATTAAGATATTATTAATATAACACTGGTTAACTGTAAAATTGTTTTTGACACTGACAAATGTGCTTTTTTTTCAAATCTGTCAAGGAATAAAACTTTAGGTATAATGAAAGTGATAAAACACGCTTTATTGTAGATAAAATAAGTCGACTTGGTATGTTATATTCTCAGACTTTTATCGTTTTTCAATACTGATTTCAAGTTTTCGAAGACATCAAGTATCAGGAAGGTTTATTTCATATATATGATTCATTCATACTTTTTTAAATTCACGAAATATATTATTGATGTAGAGCTGAGACTAAGAATGGTTTTTACATTACCATCTCGAAATTCAAAATAACACCGGCTTCCTACAAACTATAGCCCCCCAGTGGCTCAGCGGTACGTCTGCGGACTTACACGCTAAAATCCGGATTTTGATACCCGTGGTGGGCAGAGCACAGATAGCCCATTGTGTAGCTTTGTGCTTAATTCAAAACAACAACAACAATCCAAACTATAACATGTCACTACCGCTGTCTCTCCTAAAACAATTATTACATCTATAACTTAATGCAAACTATAACATTTTACTACCATTGTTACCTTTAACACAGTTACATGTGAACTGTAACATTTTACCACCGCTATTACTTCTAAAACAACTACATTTATAAGTTAATGTAAACTGCAATGCTTTAACATCGTTGTTACTCCTAAAGAATCACATTTGAACATTACAATGATACACAGCGTTGTGAACATACTACAACGAAACTGTACACATATTTGTGATAATATTTATTATGTGATAAGTTTCTATGCTTATGTTCGTTATTTAGGATGTTCAACATAAGTAACGAAAGAATCTAAAGTAACAACTATTTTTGTGTTGCTAGTGGAAAATATGGAATGTTTCATAACGTAATTATGGACTAAGATTATTCTTAATTTTATGAAGAAAGACACATGGGGTTCCAGGAAATGACAGAACCCGCTGTAATAATCAATAGAATTACTAAGACAAAGGTACACAATGTCGCAATGTACCTGAAATACATTAATGAAATCGTTTCCTGCAAGGTGATATAAAACCCACACACGTGTGTGTGCGCGCGTGGGTATTAATGCCATAGGTCGGTAGCGTACAACAGAAACATCAGTTTCATTAAGAACTACAATTATGTAAAATTACAAGTTTATTTTAAGATCGTCTCGTCTTTCTCATACGAATGACATATTCAGTACTATTTGCAGCTGTAAAAACAATAATTTGTTAATAATTTTTGTACAGTATAAAATATCGCTCTTCAAAAATTCATGGTTTGTACGGATATTCCCACAAAACTACAAAATGATTATCTACAGTAGATAAAATGGATCGATATGCTTTAGCATGCACATCGATAAGAAAAACATAACTTTATGGCATGCCTCAAATAGATCCTATTTGGTTGTACTGCCCTAATTCTTCCTTATATTCAAAGTGCGACATAGCCAGGTGTTTAAGACACTCGGTTCGTAATCCTAGGGGCGCGGGTTCGAGTCCCCGTCGCACCAAACATGCCTACCCTTTAAGCCGTGGGGTCGTTAAAATGTTACGGTCAATCTCACTATTCGTTGTTGAAAGAGTAGCTTAAGAGTTAACAGTGGGTGGTGATGACTAGCTACCTTCCCTCTGGTCTTACACTGCTAAATTTGAGACGGCTAGCCCAGATAGCTCTTGTGTAGCTTTGCGCGAAATTCAAAACAAACCTTATATCCGATTCGCCCCTTTTCCAAATATATGGACGCGGGTTTATCCTGTAGCACAGTTGTATACTTCAAAGTAAGAGAACCGCGTTCGAAGCAGTGCTATAAGACACTATGCATATTTACCTCCCACTTTAAACTGTATGAGCGTTATAAGAGTGACAGTAAATCGATTAATGTAAATGGTGGGAGGTAGCTTGTTGCCGATTGGCTGCCTTTCTTCAGGTCTTTGTCAAAAATTACGAAATACAGCATACAATCTCAGTAACTTTGTCACGAATACGAGATAAAAATACATAATACACTCCAAATTTGTGTCTGCGGTTTGTTCAGTTGGCCTGGCATGGCCGAGCGCGTTAAGGCATGCACTCGTAATCCGAGGGTCGCGGGTTCGCGCCCGCGTCGCGCTCAACATGCTCGCCCTCCCAGCCGTGGGGGTGTATAATGTGACGGTCAATCCCACTATTCGTTGGTAAAAGAGTACCCCAAGAGTTGGCGGTGGGTGGTGATGGCTAGCTGCCTTCCCTCTAGTCTTACACTGCTAAATTAGGGACGGCTAGCACAGATAGCCCTCAAGTAG
Source organism: Carcinoscorpius rotundicauda (assembly GCA_011833715.1). Taxonomy (NCBI): domain Eukaryota; kingdom Metazoa; phylum Arthropoda; class Merostomata; order Xiphosura; family Limulidae; genus Carcinoscorpius; species Carcinoscorpius rotundicauda. The sequence continues at coordinate 14,801,940 of CM022404.1, forward strand.
CTTTGTGCGAAATTCCAAAACAAACAAACAATTGTTCAGTTGTTTTTTTTTGTAATTTTGCACAAAGCTACACGAGGTTTATCAACATTCCTAATTTAGCAGTATAAGACTAGAGGGGATTGTTTGTTTTGAATTTCGCCTAAAGCTACTCGAGGGCTATCTTGCATGTTTGGCGCGATCGCGATGCGAACCCGCAACCCTCAGATTACGAGTCGCACGCCTTAACACGCTTGACTATGTCGGGCTTGTGAGACTAGAGGGAAGGCAGCTAGTCATCACCACTCACCGCCAACTCTTGGGCTACTCTTTTGCCAAAGAATAGTGGGATTGACCGTAACTTATAACGCCCCCACGGCTGAAAGGCAGAGCATATTTGGTGCGATGGCGATTTGAACCCGCGACCCTCGGATTACGAGTCGAACGTCTAAACGCACCTCGCCATGCTGGTCCGTGTCTGCGGTAGTCATCTCTGCAACAGAATTCATATACCATAGGAAAAGCAACTAGTAAACAACGTACACAAATAATCAACTCTTAGGATTAAACAATCACTTTGAAAATACACATATGGCACCAAAATGCGAGCACAATTTTACGGCAACAAGACATGTACTTCGGATCTTAAACAATTCACCTTGTTAAGCAATGAGAATGTTAATGGCACTGAGAAACAAAATAATATGAACTAAAAACTGGTCTATGGAGTTTAGGTACTTTACAGGTAACAGATTATTGTAAATAAACGTTTGAAGTGAGCAAACAGCAAGATTCCGATTCGCATGAACTTTAATTTATATAATCCACACTGTAATATTCCTTTGTGTAATATTTCAGAAGGAGGTGAACCATGGTCGTTTGCTGTTTTTTCTTATGGATCACCTATTTAAAGTTCACAGGACATCTGTTGTTGTTGCAGACTAAAGTGAATTAAATGTGTGTTCTAGGCGGTTGAATCCCGTTAATGATAAGTGAAGAGCTAACAAGATTCATGGTAACAGTTATTACAGTAAGTCATCAATCAAAGATAAAAATTCTGTGTTTACCAACCACTCAACTTCCACACATTCAAACATGCACGAGGGTTAAACACGTTACACATGGTAACTTATCTCTTGTTATGTGTGTACTTTATGTTATTAAACGCTTTAAAACTGAGCAATCACGTGACATTATCTACCAAACACAGGTATATTTTCACATGGTATAAGGATATCAAGCTATCGCTAAGTGAACATTTATTATTTATAACTGCAGCAGTAACTTGTTAGAAACAGTTCTTTGTCATTTTACGTTTTATTTTAAGTATTTGGAGACATTCTGCACTTGAATCTGGCTCGACTGAAGAAAGCTTTAAGGAAGGTTTTGACCAATGATAGCGGAAGTAGGTAAGCTTTGTTTTCGTTACTAGAAACTCTAACAAATTATTATTTTTTTACTTAGGGCTTTCTCAAAGATAGAGTTACGGAGTGTTTTCATCTAAAATTTATCATGATTAAAATCAGGAAGGGAGTTTGCTACTTTTTATGTATACGTACTGTGACCTCAAAACAACAAATAAGTACAGTACTTACAAGATGTCTAAAGTCAGGATGCTCAGATCTCGACTTCGAAGTTTATGGTAATTGTAAAATGTCTAGGTATATATATATATATACCTACATACAGGCACTTTTAAACATCTGTCTTACACTTACAAAATATATTGTCTGAAACCATTTTAAAATATTAATAACCCCAGTATATACTACCTTAAATTACGTTGTTGTTGTTTGGAATTAAGCACAAAGCTACACAATGGGCTATCTGCCCACCACGGGTATCGAAACCCACATTTTAGCGTGTAAGTCCGCAGACATACCGCTGAACCACTGTAAAAGGTCCACTATTACTACAGAAAGGTAAATAAAGCGAACTTCAGTGAATATGTTTCGCAATATATGGCGTATAATATGCCTAAAGAAGTAATATTTTAATTACCACAAACCAAAATGGCCACATGGTCAGGGTGCTCGACTCGTAATCTGAGTGTCGCGGGTTCGAATTCACGTCCCTTCAAAAATGGTCGCCCTTTCAGCTGTCGGAATCGTTATAATGTGACGACCAATTCCATTCTTCGTTGGTAAAAGAGTAGCCCAAGCGTTGGTGATGACTGGCTGCCTTCACTCTAGTCTTACACTGCTAAATTAGGGACAGCTAGTGCAGATAGCCCACAAGTGGCTTTGAGCGAAAGTTCAAAAATAAACAAACAATGAGGAACCCGCAGAGGATCTTAAATTCGTCCTTTCTCAGTAAGCAATATCATGTTCCGTCCGCGTATAAATGTGCTTTAACTTAAAACAGAGAAAACTAAAAAGACTTAGTACACTGCTCGTTACAACAAAGCTGCAGACACAACTGTCAGATTTTTAAATAATGTACATCACTAACGGGTGATATAGGAATGTATGCATTTTGAAAATGTTCATACAATTATCAGTTTAAAATGAAGTTGTGTACTTTCCTATCAAGGTCACTCTTTAAGATTATTTGAGAACAAGGTGCTGTTTATCTTTTTTGTTGCTCAGTGTCAGTGTAACTTATATGCGATGACAGATATAACTTTACTTCGGTTTATCGTTCAACTTTATCTATTTAATTTATTATCAAGTGGATTTCTAGCTCTGTGTGCATTATATTATATATATCTTAGACACGATTACTTCTTTAGGCATATTATACGCCATATATTGCGAAACATATTCACTGAAGTTCGCTTTATTTACCTTTCTGTAGTAATAGTGGACCTTTTACAACGAGAAGAAGATTCATAAAATGAATGACATAGAATGGGAGTGTTTTACTAAAAGTCCTTTATACTAGCGTAAAATAACTGTGCTTCATGGTGGGACTAAAACCCCCCTCATTCACAGTATTCGGATCAAGAATCTTCACTATCCATAATTACTTCTAATCAGACTAGGGTAAAGGCCCCATCTAAATCTATCTCTGCAAAAGAAGAAAATCTTATTGAGCTGTCTTGTGACAATACTTTAAAAACAGAATTTGGCAGCATGAACTGAGTTTTGGATATCAGTAAGAAATGAGTATCTGCTGCTAAATGCTAAAGCTCAGCGAATCCTAATTCCATTTGCAACCTCATATCTGCGAAGCTGGGTTTTCGGCGGTTGTTGTGATAAAAAACAAGTACTGCGCGAAAATCAATGTGGAACAGAAAATGATGGTGACGCTGTGCAGTGCCCAACAAGCACACACATCACATTAGTAATTGTGGTTATTTAAAAATGAAATAAAAATATTGCTTTATTTTCACTTTACGTGTTCCATTCTTTCAAAGGGCTACTAAGTTGTTAAAGCATAAATAATTAAGTATTACGTTGTTTGGACCTAACTACTTAATAAACGGAAATGTTAGATTTTCCTTTCGCCTAGGGGCGCTGTGAAAAAGTTGTTGAGATATTAAGGGCGTCGTGAACCGAGAAAGTTTGGGATACGCTGAACTAAAGATTTTAGAATAAAAGAACCTGTTCTAACAGTTATGCATCTGTTCCAGAAGATGGCGCAGTAGGCGGTTTAGCAACTTTATAAATTATTGAATTGGCATGTGTTTCTCGATTTGTTGTTTCAGTTTGAATTTGTGTTAATAATAACGGTAATACATATGAAACAAATTACTGATGATATTATTTTCTGTGAATCAAGAGCCATATGAAACCTACATATTACGTATTATCTTCTATATTCATTATATTAGAGTTATGATTACTTTCGGAAGGTAGAAGGAAAGGGTGTAAGGCGGGACTTAATAACAAACTTAATTATCCTATTGATTGTAAAGTTGTCAATCACTATTAAAAGTAGGTTTAATATTTTAAAAGGTCTTGAGAGCAATGTTGAAAATTTCAGAGAAGAATGTTAAAGAGGAAATGAAATTCCCCTCATTTTAGTATTATCCTCCATTTGACTTCCTCTTCCTTCCACCTTTCTCACCATGCAACATTTATCCTCACAGGTTTGATTTCCCCCTACAATGGAAATTTACCTCCAATCACTAACGAGAAACTTGCAATAAATTGAAAAGTCAAACTTTTGGTCGTGAAATTAATACTGTTACAGCTTAAATCTTTCTTAAAAGTTTTCCTGTAATTACTCAATAGAAAAACATTTGCAAGACATTTTATAGTGTTAACATTTTATAACACAATGTCATCAAACACATTTTCGTAATGAACTTCTTGTAGGACAGTTTTTCACTGTTATATCAGACTTAAAGAATTTTTATACAGCTGCCTAACTCTTTTGTGCTTTGCCCGAAAAACATCAGTTTTTCAACACGTTAAAAATATACTTTCTGTAAATGATTTTTATCAAATAATTTAAAAGCAAGTTTAAATTGTAGGAGGTAGAGTGAATATCTTTGGTACTTGGTAAATTTTCCAATATTCGCGCATGAACTCCTGTTTGAACACCAGCCCTATAAATTGATCCGTCCTACTGTTGGCGCCGTTGAGACATGTTGAGACATCTTTCTTCTAAGTACTACAGTATTTATCTCCAATTTCTTTCATATTATAACTTGATATTTCATAAAAGCTCTAAACGAATTGCTTATTTTCATTTCTGCCAGTTTTACACGTCGTCATTAATGATTACTGCTCCACAATTAACAACAAGGCTTAGATGATCAACTTTTAACGAAATGACTTATATCAAGAGAAAGGTTTAGTTTGAATTTCGCGCAAAGCTACTTAAGAGCTATCTGCGCTAGCCGTCCCTAATTTAACAGTGTAAGACTAGAGGGAAGGCAGCTAGTCACCACCACCCACCGCCAACTTTTACCAAAGAGTAGTGGAATTGACCGTCACATTATAACACCCACATGGCTGAAAGGGCCGAGCATGTTTGGTGCGACGTGGATTCAAACTCACGTCCCTCATGTTACGAGTCGAACGCCTTAACCCACCTCGCCATGCCGGGCCCAAGAGAAAGGAAAACCAGAACTGATAAATAAATGGTATTCTGTTTGCAGGACGCGACCTGACATCACACGAGAAACTTACTTCAGTATCACGTGGTTTTAAACGTAATTTCAATACGTCAAAATAAAACAAGATTAGCTAATCTCATCATTATTCACATAACGTAAAGTAATTATGAACAATTAAGTAATAAGTAGTTACGAATAATTATGCATATACTCAAATTACCATGTAAACCAACGCTTAATAAAAGTGATGACGCAAATACATTGTGTGACTTTAAAAGTACTGTACAAATGTTTAAATACACGTCTAACTAACTCTACATTAGATAAATAATTAGTTAAACTACTGCATATATATAATTAACTTACGTTGCTAAATATTTCGTTTAGTAAAATTCAATTGTTCTTTTTAACATTGTCAAGTTGATTTACATAAGGCTGTTCTTGAATTGCCATCCATAAGTTTCAGCTGACATACTGGAAGGAAGGCAGCTGGTCAACAGCATCCGACGTCAACTTTTGGGTTATTTTTTGAAAAGTGACATAGAGTGTGTTTTTATTATGACGACATTTCAGGAAACTTCTGTAATTCATCCTCATGGTTCGGAAAACATTGTCCGAAACGCTGTCGCCCTCCGACTCTCTCGTCCAAAATATTTTATGTTTAGTACGATGTTAGTCTATAATTTACCTTCCTTCATCTCAGGCAATTTTTAGCCTTGGATCGAAAATATGCGTTACAAGATTATTTTTATGTATGAAAACTTCGTATTTGAATATTTCTTTTGTTTGCAATTACTGGAATCAGTTTAAGAGCAAAACATTCAGTTTAGATTATGTTTCTAAAATGTTAATTAAATAATGAATATTCAGGAGTAATATTTATAATTTATAATTGGAGATAATTTATACCGAAATTATAATTTATACAATTTTTGCACATAAACACCTAAGAACTGATTGTGGGCCAGCGGCGTAGTGAAAACATCTGAAACCAGGGCGTATCGTCCAAATCCCAACTCAGATTTTCACTGACTGCTTAATTTTGTTTGTTTGTTTTGAAACTTCGCACAAAGCTACTCGAGGGCTATCTGTACTAGCCGTCCCTAATTTAACAGTGTAAGACTAGAGGGAAGGCAGCTAGTCATCACCACCAACCGCTAACTCTTGGGCTACTCTTTTACCAACGAATAGTGGGATTGACTGTCACATTATAACGCCCCCATGGCTGGGAGGGCGAGCATGTTTAGCACGAAGCGGGCGCGAACCCGCGACCCTCAAATTACGAGCGCATGCCTTAACGCGTTCGGCCATGCCGGGCCAACTGCTTAATTTTTCACTAAACATGGGACGTATCAATCTAACACTTGAAAACAAGGGATTTCTTTAGAGATGATATTTCTGATAATATAGTAATATATGATGACAAGTATAACAACAACACCTTAATTAGCCTTAGTCTTATCAGAACACCGAAATTTTGGGTAAACTGGTTGTTAATTTGGATCCTCCTAAACATGGCGCCCATACCCCAAAATTACAGTTTATACAACTTTTGTGTAGAAACACTACCATTTGGGGCTGTTTACCTTTTGCTTTTCTATCAATATTATAATATAATAATAACATTCGAAATTTACTGCTCTTTGCATGATGCAAAGTACTGACTATGGTTTATATAGTGGACAAATGATTTGTAGTTGCCAGGCAACAGAATACGTTAAGTAAATAGTTCTTAACCTTTAATCAATATATTTGCTGGTTACCATGGCAATATTTATTGATGGATGCTTCCAGCGGAAGTTTAAAACATATTAAAGATCATAACTTTCCTTATTTATTCCATTCCTCATTGCTTTTCAATTTTGATGCACATTTAAGTATTCAGTACGCGAGCTGAGGCATGCGTGTTGACTGTTCTAGAACCAGGATATTTATATGCTGCTCCAAGTCGTGACTCCTGAATTTCCAGTATGGATAAGCAAGTACCACTTTATTAGACATATATATCTGACATATGTCTGCCGTGCCAAGATGAAGCCATATGGGCCATGCTCTTGTTTATGTTTTGTTTCTTTAATGTGTTTAAATTAGGATATTCTCACACCAAAACAAATTAATTTTCGAAAGAATGATATACTAGTATTAATATTAAGACAAATGTCGCTGTTTTCTAACCCTCGTAAATTATGATGTTCTGTATTAAAAAAACACAAAACCCCAGAAAGCTGAAGACGCAATAAAAATAATTTAGATAATCAAGTCCGGAGAATTTTCTAGTTACTATATAAAGTGTTTCTTTACAAGTGACACTCGTGAAGGACAGTAATATTGCTTAAATTAGCAAGGAACTCTATGAAAGGTTTTTTATTTTATCACAGAGATACTTAGGAATTATTATAGTTGTCGCATAAAGCTATACATGATTTATTATTTTTAAAAAGCAGTTAAAAAACTATAATATAAGTATAATAAACTTATAACCTTCACTAAACCGAGGACATTAATAACATGTTTCTTTATTCATCATTAGGCAATGTACTTATTTATTTGTTTGAACATAAGCACGAAGCAACGTAATTGGCTATTTGTGTTGTGCTAATCAGAAGTATCTCATTATATTAATTAAAGGAGATATTATTAAATACTTGGATTACTTACGATAGTTTTAGTAATGTCATTGGGTGCTGAGTCTGTACGTACAGAAGTGATAATAATTTGAACACACGTATACCATAGCTACACCATGTGTCTTAAACTAGATAACCTGACAACACACCATAGCTACACCATGTGTCTTAAACTAGATAACCTGACAACATACCATAGCTACACCATGTGTCTTAAACCTGACAACTGTTTCATAGAAAAATTGCCCCTCACAGCCATATTTATTATATTAATAAAACTGATTAAAAGAGGAGAAAACACACATGTATTTCCTGTATTTCACAGAAGAATTAATTATCTAAAGCTGTTTAAGTAGGAGAAAATAACACAAATTTCATGTAAAAGTTTGTTTATTGTAATAAAATAAAAATATAAAAGATATGGCTTTAAATAAACATTCTAATATTTTGAAAGGTTCAATAACATATCACCAAATTATATCTCAATGAAAAGATTATAAATTTGAAACAACAGTTTCACCATTTATCCTACTTTCGTTACCTACAACGAATATTGATATCACACGCACAAGGCAATATTATGTGTAATCTCTTGACATTTGATAGTGTATGAAGGGTAATAGTACAATGTCTTTATGATAAAAATGAAAAACAGTGATAGAGAAGCTTAAATGTACAGAAATCAGGAAATGTTGAAACATGTTGGAAGTACAGAAGTGTTGAATGTACACATCTAGAGTGACGAGGATTTTCAAACTGAAGAAATGCCAAGTCCATCCTTTGCCTCTAATGTCAAAGTGCTGATTACAAATCTGAAATAATTTAATTTACTTTAAACGTATTGAACTATTCCACAATATTTTCGAATAGACTATATTAGCATTGTTTCTGAAAATGTTTCAACTGTTTTTTGATGGTAGACACATACATACACACAAAATCCGCACAAATCTTCTGTCTGGTCTGGAACTTCCTTGGTATTTTATCGAGAGTTCACGATGAGCAAATTATTTTTGCGTTAAGGTAGATACAATTATAAAAGTCATTTAACAGGGAAGTGTGAATCCACCCAGGAAATCGAACCCCTAATTTTAGCATTGTAAATCCGAAGACTTACCGCTGTCCCAGTGGGGGATTAACAGGGAGGAACTTAGCTCTGTTTTCTTCGATCTTCGCCAGCTACACGTCGATTTATCCATTACTAAGTTATGTAATTAGTTCCTAAAATACTAATATCCGATGTGAATCTGGTGAAAGTAAGCTTGTAAGCGGTGTGCGTCCAGCCAAGAATAAAGATTTAGCTAGCTTAAGCAAAGTATAACAATGTAAACGTAAAATTCGCTTATCGTGGACATGGACCGACGATAAAATATTTAGTTTCAGACCGTATAAAATAATTTTGTTGGCAAATATAATAAATTTAATACCTACTGATATTCAGTTAGCTTTTAAATTAAAATTTCTGAAATCGTAAAACGAAACATAATAAATCGGAGGCACGTCCAAGATAAATTATAATACGTAACAATATTTATGACACAAGTTGAGGCCTGGCATGGCCAAGCGCGTAAGGCGTGTTACTCGTAATCCGAGGGTCGCGGGTTCGCGCCCGCTTCGTGCTAAACATGCTCGCCCTCCCAGCCGTGGGGGTATATAATGTGACGGTCAATCCCACTATTCGTTGGTAAAAGAGTAGCCCAAGAGTTAGCGGTGGGTGGTGATGACTAGCTGCCTTCCCTCTAGTCTTACACTGCAAAATTAGGGATGGCTAGCACAGATAGCCCTCGAGTAGCTTTGTACGAAATTCCAAAACAAACAAACAAACAGACACAAGTTGAAACACAAGCAATTAACGCAGCATTACATCCACCATGAAACTGATACAAATATGTTGTTGTTTTGAATTAAGCACAAAGCTACACAATGGGCTATCTGTACTCTGCCCACTTCGGGTATCGAAACCCGGATCATAGCGTGTAAGTCCGCAGACATACCGCTGAGCCACTGGGGGGCGTACAGATATGTAAACGACACGATTGCGGGATTCTCATCTACAGAACACACACTTAATTTTTTCAGTCACATTAATTCTATGCATCCCAACATTAACTTCACATGTGAACAAGAAGAAAGCAATCACATATCATTTCTTAACCTCAAAATTACAACAAGCGACATACAATTTAAAACAGAAATCCACCGAAAAATCGCCAATACTGGACTATACATTCTTTGGGACTCAGCACATGAAACAAAACAAAAACTCAACATACTAAGAAACCAAATAAACACAGCGATAAAACTATGCTCACCAGATAAAATTAACGATGAATTAGACAAAATAAAACAATACTTCATCAAAATCAATCAGTTTCCTCCACAAACCGTAGAAAACATTATACGCACACACCTTGACAAAAAGCAAAATCAACTAACAAAAGTAAATATATCCCCCAAATTAACAAATCATGAAACTATATACAGCTGTATACCATATATTTCCGACATGAGCAGAAAAATAACCAACATTTGGCAAAAATGTAATAACAAAATATAACATTCCAGTTAACACTGAATTTCTTCAAAAACAGGCACAAAACCAAGGTCTATACTTCGAAAAAACTACACTGACAAACACCACACCAACATTATTTATAAAATACAATGTCATAACTGCCACGACTTCTAAATTAGAGAAACAAGTAGAAAAATGGAAACCAGATTTAAAGAACACAAAAAGTCACTTTCACATATTTTCGTACCCTGAAAATCAAATAAACGCAAAATAACCATAGAAAACACCCAAATACTAAATAAAAAAAAACAAACGCAAATTAAAGAAGCCTTACTTATACAACAACTCAAATCCAAAATAAACCAATACAAATGAAAACCTTTATTCCTATATTAATAAGTATAATCAAACATATAAGCACGCCCTCTACATTCCTATACGCAGTTATATAGCACCTTTCAAACTTGTGGTCAACTATCGGGCAGTTACCTCTTTCTTTCTTTGTGAACCTGACATTGACCAAGTAGGTCGAAACGTTGTTCGCTCCTCTACATAAAATTTTTCTCAACCCAAACCAGCCGTTTTTTTACATATATATAATATTAAAGATGTTTAATAAAATGGAAAACTTATAAATTGCTGCAGGTACAACATCACATCAGACCACAATGAATCTATGAAAAATTTACGCAATTACATTTTCCTTATCATAAAAACATAGTATTTTAGTTTGGGCACTCACATGCGGCTCGTTGGTTCAAATTCTGTTACTGAATATGTTCGCTTTGCTCTAGGGGCATTATCATGTGAGTATCAATCCCACTTTTATTTTTAGTAAAAGAGTTAATCATTTGTTGGCGATTGGTGCCAATCTATCTCTTTTAAATTAGTAGCCTTGCACGAAATTAAACACATACTATTTTTTTTAAGTTTCAGTGATGTATCACATACGTCAGGACTAACTAAAAGATTTAACGAAGTGCACGTTACGTATGTTGAAAAAAAAACAAACAAAGAAGCAAAAGTAAACAAGGAAAAACAACACAGTTAAAATTCATTGGAAGAAATGAAAATATTTAAAAAGAAAAACATGATTTACGAAACAAAATGTAGACTCAGATTTTAACAATGGATATAGTCTTAAGACTAAAACAGTAAAAATACTGACTTACTTCAATTTTAAAAATTTGTGAAAAAGTTTAATCACCATGATGGCATGCGAAAACCTCCAACACTATAGGGTACAGGGAAACGTCCTTCACAATGGTTATAGATAAAAAAAGAATACTATGCTAATATTCAGTTAATTTACCTAGGAAGAATACAAGCAATATTTCTTCATAGGCCTATATTCACAAGCAAAAATATCTAAAACAGTTGCACGTTACTTGATAAGAGGCCCGGCATGGCCAGGTGTTTAAGGCACTCGACTCGTAATCTGAGGGTCGCGGGTTCGAATCCTCGTCACACCAAACATGCTCGCCCTTTCAACCGTGGATGTGTTATAACAGAAACGGTCAATCCCATTATTCGTTGGTAAAAGAGTAGCTTAAAAGTTGGCGATGGGTGGTGATGACTAGCTGCTTTCCCTCTAGTCTTATACTGTTAAATTAGGGACGACTGGCGCAGATAGCCCTCGGGTAGCTTTGTGCTAAATTCAAAACAAACCACTACAAATTACCTTTTCCTCTTGTCTTCATGTCTTCCTAATTTAACTGTTTTAAATCCAATAAGAATCGAACACTAGTCATAAAACTAATGTAGTTTATCTTAGACTGATGATGCGCTTAGAAATCACAATATTTCATCAATGATAAATTACTATAATAACTAGTTGTATAATCCGTCACGTAAATTTATGGTTAACGAAAGATTACCTTAGGAGGTAAAATTTGGTTCTCTTACTTACTTTTAAATAAAACCCGCAAAATGTAAACCGCAAATTTGCTTATACTTCCTATACAATATAAACCCAATAAGTCTTCAAGCCATATTTGGTGAAGATCCATCAACAGGGCTGATGTAATGGTAAAAAACGCAAAATGCAAGTCTGAAAATCTTTTACGTGCCCTCACGAACCAACATACTAAATTCAACAATATTGGTGAAGATCCATTCACACCTTGCGAAGTAGTAACATGGACATACAATGGACAGTACTATTATGTCATATTTACATGGTTACAATACCTTTTCAAATTAATTCAAATAACAGTCTCAAATATGATTCCAAGATAACTAAGACAAAAAAAAATGTTACATTTTAATCTCTCATTAATAGTTTTTAAAAAGGTCTAACGTTAGGTCGTAAAATAACATTATAAGTTTATTTATCGATCGCATTAAGTCATGTTAACTCTAATTACACTAGAGTAAAAATGTGCATAAGTTAATGTTAATTTCATCTTTATCGAATATAAACTGTACTTAATAAAGGCTTAACTACTGTTAGGCTTATAACAAGTTGACATATTTTTAGGCGTCTACGGTTAGAATCATTTTGTATTATTACGAAATAGAAAATTCTGATACATCAGCATTCGTTCGCTTACTGTTATTGTTAGTTAACTGGAAATATGACCGATCGTAGTGTCGACTGTCTCTTAGCATTTAGGTAAGTGTAATTTATATATATTAATAGTCAGGAACGAGTATATACCTAACTGCTCTAGCTGTTAATTTAAGGAAAAATGTCAAATTAGTATCTTGAAATGACCACAACCAAATAAAACAAACACCTTGAAAGCGGTATTAGTCCTAACGACAGGTCTAACGTTAATTTTCACTACCAACCGCTTACTGAGACCTCGACACCTCTCCTTATATTTCACATTTGAATTCTAGTTGGTTGACGATTGCTGTGTTGGCAAGTAAAAGCTTTGGAATTTAAACTTGAAAGAATGTTAAATGTAATTATATCTCTCTTTTTTTTTACAGAAATTATATATATATATATATATGTATGTTATTATTATTCCTTCTGAATTGAAAAGTAAGAATTTACGCTTTTTATTTCTGGAAGAGCATATAAAGAGCCTAGGAAAGTGAAAGAATAACTAGAAAACCTGTTTTTAAAGAAGCACTACTGCAATAGAGATGCTAATTTGACAGACACGTTTTGCGGATCTCCATTTCAATTTGTATAAACCTAAGTATATAAATAGCAAGAAGTTTTTATTGTTATCCATAACTAGGCAGTGCTATTTATAATATTTCACTTGTGCAAAAAACACTTCAGTAATAATTAATATGAAGACCAATGTCATAAATACTTGAGCACTCAACACTTACGTATTGAAGATTTTAATAACCATTTTTTGATTGTTATCATTAAAGAAATATAAAGTAAGATAATGCACTAGAAACAGGGACAAGATAAAATAAAGATTAAGTAACAGCACAAAAGTGCAGCACTCACCGAGACAAAACGAATACTGGAGTCCCAGGTAAAGATTCCCCATGGTTTTGTGGTTATGGGCCAGTTCCGATTAAAATTTTGGGTATTTTTGTCTACCCTGAAATGTAGGGTGGACAAAGTTTCTTTCCATATTTAGCCATATTTAATGTGAAGACAGAAAGATGATGAAGCACGTGTTATTGGATTATCACATTCAATATCATTGTCAGACGCTACAGTTTGATGGTTATATATTGATATGGCTGAGCTCATTTTGGTGTATGCCCAACATTGATCCTTGAAAACTGCTTGTGTGCTGTACCAATGAAGTTAGATCTTCCATTTGCACGAAAAGCCACCAGCCAGATTTGAGCTCTAGAAAGATTTTTTTCTGGTTTCGGAATACTGGTCTAATTGAAGGTGAGAGTACATTTGATATTGTACATGTTTGTACATGTTTGCTACAATAGGACATTTCACAGATTTTTTGGACTCTAGTTAGGCTTAGTTCTATTGGAGTGTAAAAATGTCACTGGTTTCTTAGCCTTCGCTATCATGTTTCTTAATGGTCGTACTTATTAATAGATGAAGTAGGTGAAAGACTGTTTTCTGTCCGCGTTACGCAGGTTCCGCCACATAGAGGGCCTTTTATAAGAGAAATCGTAAGATAATGCTGCAAAATTTTTATATTTCCGGCTTGTACAGGTTTCCGCCCTATACAGTTTCCTGCTTAGACAGGTTTTATTGTATCTGACTAATGAAATTATCTCCCTATTTCTGTTTATTGGAATTTCTTTCGGTGAGCCAAAGCACAGTTTCCAATGTCCTGCCAATACATCAGGAAAAGATTCTGTTAACGTATGAACTGATGAATAAAATTGGTTTAGTCAGTAAATTAATCAATAATGAATAGTATTTATTGATCTTGTTTCTTCTTCAAGAAAGATGACCAGCGATATTTAGGATTATTTTCTGTTAAAATGAACTAACAGTTCCCAGTTGAGTTTTCTCCGTTTCAGTTTTTTTTTTATTTGGTAAGCACAAGATTTAGAATTTAAACCAACGTCTTAACTCGAATATGCATAGATGGCAGACTAACTTTTGGTAGCGTAAGAATATGTATAGTCCAATATTGAAACTTGGAATGAGGTACTGAATGAGGAACGTTACAACAGATAGAACTACAAATTGACCAAGTGGTGTTACATGCTAGTGAGATCAATACACAGTTAAATTTATACTTCTATGCACACAAGCTTAGCCATAAATTGGTTTGATACATATCCATTAAATAAACTACTGTATGGGCTGCTTGGAATGCTGTTTATGGCAGAAGCTTGATTTTGGACACAATTTTCACATCCCTGTTTCTAAGTAAACCTAGATTGGAATTATATTGATATTTAAATCTTCGAGAATGATTTTTTTATAACATAATTATTGCAATTGTAATTATGATTAACAATTTCTAAAGATTTGAAGTTTATTGGCACAAGGCAACAAGGTGATTTCTAAATAGCCAACACCACTACTAGATACATTGGTCACCAGCATTTATATGTACAAACGTTTGTATCTCTGTACTCCAAATTTCAGATTTGCTTCTCCATTTATAACGTAATCAGTAAAGCTGTTAATGTGCATTATCACTGGCACTTTTTATACCTTATGGGCCTTTAGACCCTGCTTTACGCAGATTCTGATTAATTTCCTGATTAAGATCTTTGAAGGCACTTGCTATAACACAAGTTAATAACCAAGTCTCGATAACTTATAACAACGGCTGTTTATAACTGGTTGTAAAAGTGGCACAGATTAAGCGTACCTTCGTTGTATTCCTCAGTGTAAATAAACTTACTTAATCTTGCTTCCCTGCAAGAAGTGGCCATATTAGATATTGGTTTTCTCGGAGCTTCTAAAACATTAATTGTAGTATTCAAACATTGATGAAATTAATTTTGTATAAAGTCTCGTAAATGTCCAGGATCAAGACATTCAACAAGTGGAAGAAGTGCTCATAGTTTGAGAGACTACCTGTTTTATTACTCAGACAAATAAAAAAGCTCCAGCAATAATTTTACCTATACACAGCTAGCTTTAGTTTCAATATTGATGGATATATCATTTATTTAATGGACCTGAATAACACTGCATTTTCTAGCCAAAGTATGACTATTAAAACGAGTAAAATAAACTAGGTACCTTACAGTGGCGACGTTAGGCATAAGCAGACTTAAGCAATTCGTACAGGGGTCCGGGTATAATACGGAGCCTCCGATTCACGATATTTACTTTATTATTATTTTCATTTAAACTTTAGTTTTTACCTGTTTAAGTAATTAATTAATTAAAAAAAAAAACTTTTAGCGAATACGATCAAAAACAGATTACTCATTAACACACGGGCCTGACATGGCCAGGTGGTTAGGGTGCTCGACTCGTAATTTGAGAGTTGCGGGTTCTACGTCACACCAAACATGCTCGCCCTTTCAGCCTTGTTGGCTTATAGTGTGACAATCAATCCCATTATTCGTTGACAAAATGAGTAGCTGTCTTCCCTCCAGTCTTGCATTGCCAAATTATGGACGGATAGCAAAGATATCCCTCGTGTAACTTTGCCTGAAATTCAAGAACAATAAACAAACAAACATTAACAAACAGACATTTAGCAATTGCAACAACAAGTCATTTCTCATTCAGGCGCACATGGGGTACGCATGCGCTGATTGTTTTTTAAGATAGTACACACACAATGTACATGATTTGAGAAACATAAGCATAGCGAAGTAAGGTGTGAGTATATATTACTTTTTTTTACAAAAATGTCTTAGTATATGATGTGTTTGTATAATTTTTGGTTCGAGGAAGTAATGCTGTTAGAATTATTTTTATGGGTGGGTGAAGTAGGCCCATAACTATTTCTGTAGAGCTCACAATCGACTAACACCGCCCCTGTGGTAACCCTTTTGACACAGTCACTCACTTTGACCCATTCCTGCAAGGACAGCGAGAAGTTTACAAATGTACAACGCAAAAATCAGGGGTTTGATTCCTTTTTGTGGACACAGCAGAGAGCCCGATGTGACTTTGCTACTTGCAAATACACGCACTTACTTTGGGGGATCAAAGTAAGTGCGCGTGTTTTCATGTAACAAAGCCATGCAATTTTACTTTATTTTTTAATTGGGTTATACCCATTTTCAATGTTCATAACTATTGGAAGTATACATTAAGAGTTAATTGATTGATTGGAATCAAGCACAAAACTATTTAATGAGTCACGCTCATCACAGGTATTGAAACCGAGTTTTTAGCGGTGTAAGCCTGCAGAAATACTGCTGTGCCACTAGGGGATTGTTTTGTTTGTTTTTGTTTTTTTGGAATTTCGCACAAAGCTACTCGAGGACTATCTGTGATAGCCGTCCCTAATTTAGCAGTGTAAGACTAGAGGGAAGGCAGCTAGTCATCATCATCCACCGCCAACTCTTGGGCTACTCTTTTACCAATGAATAATGGGATTGACCGTCACATTACAACGCCCACCGCTAAAAGGCTAAGCATGTTTAGTGTGATGGGAATCCGATCCTGCGACCTACAGATTGCGAGTCGAGCATCATAACCACCTAGCAATTCCGGGCCCGGTACATATAAGAAGGTTGTATTTATAATCAAGTTATAATACAATGAAATTATAAGTAATATTTCCTGTTCATCTATCATTTACTGGTGATTTCTGTTTCATCATGTATCTAAGACTTTTAAACGAAATACCAAATTTATGTTAAAAAGCTAATTTTAAGGGATAATCATAACATCCTTTACACTAGAATTATGATTTTTTAATTACTGCTAGTTATTAAAAATACTTATAAAAGCTGATACTTCGTTTTGAAATTATGTTACCACAGTGAATTTGGTTGACACCATTGTTTTCGCTTTTAAATTTTCATTTAACAAAGAAGGAAAAAGAAGGACAAAAAAAGTTAACTCTTTGCTATAATGTTTACATTCTCAGAACTTGTGACTTAGGCATTACATAGATATTTTTTATAAAAGGAAACACTGTATAGTATTGTGAAGTTCTAACGACTAATTGAAGATATATTTGAAATTTCATTTCGAAAAACAGTTCGAAAAATTCCCTACCTAGATATTGCTGCCACTTGTCTGATAACTTGCTTTTTATTTAAAGTATACATAACTATAAAAACTTTTGAATGAAAGCAAAGCGTGTCATAATAATATGTCTACCATGCTATATCTGCTACATCCAGTATTGACAAAATAGGTCCTTTGAAGATAGCCTGCAAACAATAAAATTTGGCTTGTCGTGATGGTAAAGCATTATTAAACCGATTAGGCTATCATTTCTTTTATCTTTCTGTCTATCTGTATTACACAACTTGGATAATTTGAATGCCTAGTGGCACATTTTAGAAGGTTACGTTGAATATTGAATTTGATATCACATGGATGTTCGTTATACGAGGTGTTAAATTCAGCTAGTATGGTGTTTGGTATTCAACCAGTGATTATTAGTTAGTTAGAGAAAACGTGTGTCACACTAGGTAATGTAGATGACAACATACAATTTTCTTGGTAGATTACTATTACGACAGGTCAATGTTAAACTAATTAGAATGCCAGCCTCGTAGCTATTTGTCCAACATTATTGAGATACTTCTCATACGTTGGAGTACATTTTTAGTAAGGCTACATTGAATAGTGGATAGTACTCTTGATATGTCTTAAGCGTGTAGTTCCTGTCCTGTAGTTATCTGTTTAACCTCATTCTTCAAATGGATAAAATCTTATAACACTATGTGACAAAATTTTATTTTTTCATGTTTCTGGGCAGAAAGTATTATTTCCCAATTATTTATTCCTAAAGTAAATGGGAGAGACCTGTTTTTCTCTTCAAACTTTGCTTTTGTGACCAGGATAATTAAATTTCCAAATTTGCTCATTTTTCAGAACATTCCACGCAGATTCAGTGCTGAGTAGCTGATAGAGAATTTTCAAGAACTTTTTATAATGTTATAGAACTTACAAGAAGTTTCTAACATGTTGTAGAACTTACAAGAATTTTAAGAACCTTTTAGAATTTTCTAGAACTTTCCGTAGTAATATATATACAGGGGCTCACCACTCACCACTTCAGTTTAGTTCTAGTTGCCAAAGGAACACATAGACCTATCTGATTTTATCAGAGGTGGAATCAAGAAGCTGCAAGCATTCTCCAGACGCATTCTGTTACGTATGTGGTCAATTTATCAAGACAAGAGCGCAAAAGTACTCTGTGACAGTATCTGCTAAAATGTGTGAAGCCTACAAGGCATATTTCGGCATGCTTGTCGGGGATCAAGACAAACCCTGGGCACCTCATTTTACCTGCGACCACTGCAAAAGAAACTCTAGAAAGTAAGACGGACAATTTTTGCTTGCTTGAATGGAAAAGTTTAATATTATACAAATTTTAGACCTTTTAAAATTCGGTGCACCTCAAAGAGGAATACAACATCGTCAAGACCTTGCTAGAAGTCTTGAAGTATGATAAGTATGGCTAGGAGGTTATCAGATACTTCAAAATGGTGGTATTTTTTAATGGGCCTCCAAGGAAGCTTTACCAAGTTTCCCTGTTATCTTTGCCTTTGGGAAAACAGGGACACCGCAGCCCACTACAACAAGAAGCACTGGCCACAAAGGACTGAGTTCTCTGTGGGGAGGCACAATGCCAAGTGTGAGCCCCTAGTGGATCTACAGAAGGTATTGTTTCCACTATTACACATAAAATTGGGTCTTATGAAACAATTTGTCACAGCTCTTGATAAGAAGTCTGCAGCCATCAAGTACCTTCGAGACTTCTTCCCTAAGCTGTTTGAGGCAAAGATCAAAGTTGGTGTCTTTGTTGAACCACAAATAAAGATGATCCTAGAATGCACAGAATTCCCCAAGAAGCCCAGTAGGAAGGAAAAAACCTTGGAACAGTTTTGTGGCAATGGTTCAGGACTTCTGGGGCAATCTGTGATGACGAGAAAACCCACTTGTAGAGAAAAATATACATGTAAAAACGGCTGGTATGGATAGAAAAAGCTCCATGTAGAGGAGCAAACAACGTTTTGACCTTCTTCTGTCATCGTTAGGTTCTCAAAGGAAGAAATAGGTAACTGACTGATAGCTGACCACATATTTGAAGGGGTTGTGTAATTGAGTGTAGGAGTGTAGAGGACGTGCTTAGATGTTTGATTATATTTATTAATATAGGTATAAAGGTTTTTCTTTGTATTGGTTTATTTTGGGCTTGAGTTGTTCAATAAGTAAGGCTTTTTTAATTTTGTGTTTGTTCATGTTTGCATTTATTATGTTCCCAGAAAAAAATAATAATTAATATTTTCTAGAAAAACCTAAAAACAACATCTTAAATGATTTTTCAAAGACGTTTCTTACAAAACCATCAACATAATTTCAGAAAACAAAAAAACTAAAAAACAATCTTACAAAAAGAGACATTAATTCCATTAAAAACCTAAAACAAGACAAAAACATAAAAATTCTAAAAGCAGATACAGGAAACGCTATAGTCATAATGAACACGAATGAATACATCCAAACAATGAAGAAAATCCTATCAGACACTAACAAATTTAAACCAATACACACAAATTCAACAAAGACACACGAAACGCAACTAAACAAAATACTACTAAAAATGAAAAAGCCAATACAAGTTCACAAACTCTTTATTCCTATCTACGCAAAACTGACTCACGCACACCACAAATATACGGCATTCCCAAACCTCATAAGCCAAATTGTCCAGTACGACCAATAATGTCCACATATGAATCGTTTAATTATAATCTTGGTGAATACATAGCATGGGCATTCTCCAAATATGTAACATCAGCCAGCTCATTCATCAAAGACTTTTAATTTCACGTCTAACCCTAATCAACTTAATCATAAAGCCTTATTGACCAGTTTCGATATTATATTCCTCTTTACAGAAGTCCCAACCGCTGAAGCATGCAAGATAGCCTTAGAACTCTATACCAGAGACTCTAACCCATGAATAGACATTCCCAGCAACCAATTAGCTACCCTCACAGAATTTACCAAGATGAAGACAAACTTCACGTTCAACAACCACAACTATATACAAATTAGTGGCCTAAACATGAGCAGCCCAGTATCACCATTTTTATGACACAAGTTGAAACACAAGGAATTAGCACAGCATTACACCCACAACTATACTTGTGCAGATATGTAGAAGACACGATTGCGGGATTAACATCTACAGAACACGCACTTAATTTTTTCAGTCATATTAATTCTATACATCCCAACATTAACTTCACATGTGAACAGGAAGAAAGCAATCAAATATCATTTCTTAACCTCAAAATTACAAGAACCGACACACAATTTAAAACAGAAATCCACCTAAAAATCACCCAAAGTGGACAATACATTCCTTGGGACTCAGCACATGAAACAAAACAAAAACTCAACATACCAAGAAACCAAATAAACACAGCCATAAAACTATGCTATGGTCACCAGATAAAATTAACGATGAATTAGACAAAATAAAACAATACTTCATCAACATCAATAAGTTTCCTCAACAAACCGTAGAAAACATTATACGCACACACCTAGACAGAAAGCAAAATCAACCAACAAAAGTAAATATATCTCACGAATCAGAAAATCACGAAACAATATACTGCTGCATACCATATATTCCTGATATGAGCAGAAAAATAACCAACATTTGGCAAAAACTAGTAACAAAATATGACATTCCAGTTAATACAAAATTTATTCAAAAACCAGGCACAAATTGAAGAAACAAATAGAAAAATGGAAACTAGATTTAAAGAATACAAAAAGTAAGGCTTTTTTATTTTGCATTTGTTCATGTTGGTTTTTTTATTTAGTATTTGGGTGATTTCTATGGTTATGTTGCGTTTATTTGATTTGCAGCGTTCGAAAACGTATGAAGGTGACTTTTGTGTTCTCTAAATTTGGTTTTCATTTTTCTACTTGTTTCGCCAATATAGAAATCGTGGCGGTTATCACATTGTATTTTATAAATAATGTTGGTATTGTGTTTATCAGTGTAGTTTTTACATTGTATAGACCTTAGTTTTGTGCCTGGTTTTTGAATAAATTAAATATTAACTGGAATGTCATATTTTGTTACTAGTTTTTGCCAAATGTTGATTATTTTTCTACTTTACTTATACAACAACTCAAACCCAAAATAAACCAACACAAAGGAACACCTTTATACCTATATTAATAAATATATACAACATCTGAGCATGCCCTTATATTCCAACACTCAATTACTCAACCACCTTCGAACATGTGGTCAGTTATCAGTCAGTTACCTCTTTCTTTCTTTGTGAACCTAACGATGACCGAAGAAGTTCGAAACATTGTTCGCCCCTCTACATAGAGCTTTTTATATTCATACCAGCTGTTTTTACATATATATTTTTCTCTACAAGTGGGTTTTCTCGTCATCACAGTTACATTAATGTTTAACAGCACAGTTACACTAAATACATCCAGATGGATGGTATATTAAATAGAAGAAAATAAATACTCACGCTGTCATTTATATATGAATTTGCTGAAAGCCCATCATATGATGGTAAATACTCATTGATTATGCTGCGGAAAATTTGTTATAAATGATTATTTTATTGACGTATTTTCTAAAACGTAATTAAATTACGATAATGATATATGTAATAAAATGTTTATTCTTTTTCTTGTAATTTACGATAAAATAACATTTTTGTGTATACCTTGTCATGCATATGTATGTATGCCTGTGATATTTCATACTTGTATAAGATTACAGATATTCAAAACGTAACATTAAGGTAGCAAAAATACAAACATGAGCGATAAGATATCAATAGCATGTCAAGTGAACGGCAAATTAAAAATTAACCTCAAATGCAAATTAAACTTATTAATATTTGTTATATTATATTTGTGCATTTGCATATTCTAATCGTGGAAAACCACTTTGTAATATTATAAAGATAAAAGAACAGTGTTCGGGTATAGAAAACGGAATTTTGTTCCGTATAAAGCCCACCAGTGGCTCAGCTGTATGTCTGCGGACTTACACGCTATAAATCCAGGTTTCGATACCCATGGTGGGCAGAGCACAGATAGCCCATTGTGTAGCTTTGTGCTTAATTCAAAACAACAACAAGTTCCTTATAAAAAATATTACGAAAGAATAGATTTGGTCTCTACGTCACAAATTAAATTTTCATTTGCATCTTTGGTGGAAAAAATCTGTAAAATGCATCGTCGATGTGGCTGGTGTGGGTATTAGAACTTTAATTAAAATAAAGTACAGGACAATTCTTCGACTTTCTTAAGTTATCTTCAGGTTAATAAACCAGTTGAAGACTCTCTTTATTTTAAGTAAAGTTTTGATACTCATACCAGGTGTCCTGAGACACATTTTTACTTCAAGTGGGTTTTTCATCTTCATGAGAAATCTGTATCATTATCATAAACTTTAAGGATTAGAAATTAGAAATACCAGTAGCACGAATTTTAATTTATTGTTATCGAACTCTTAAGTTTAAGAAGAAGAAAAGAAGCTTTTTAGGCTTACTTGGTAAAATATTTCACATGAAATATGCTAGGGCCTACTCAGCAACATTTTTTTTGCTTACAATATCATGAAAATGGATTTGTTTAACTTATAAAGCGGAAAATATCGAAATTTGAAAACATTTTATCACTTGTTAGAGTTAGTACACAAACATGTTAGCGAAATAACAGATTTTTTTTTACACCTTTATACAATCAGTTTTTACATAACGTATTATATTCAAAGTCGTCTGAAATAGATGAAAAAACTGGTATTGATAAAATATTTCTATATGGTCAAAGTTCAGACTCCCCGACATATAAATTATGGTAGCAAAAGCAAAGAAGTATAGGGTTAGGGCCAGATTCATAAATATTTAACATTTAAAAAAAATGGTTTTAAAATTTTCCTAAATTAAAAATATAAAGTCACTGAAGAATATCGTATTGTAGTGCTATCTATTTATTTTCATGGATATTTAAATTACGTTAAAAGCTACATCTTTTTCTTTTATATATGCTATTTTCCAAGTATTACTTATATGAACTAATCATAACATCAACTAAATGCAAGTTAGCAATATTTATGAAGGTAAAACAAATGTAGGAATTAAAAAAAAAAATCAGTACTTCAGCGCGCAACCCTTTAACGTAGCGCCACCGTGTGGTAAAATGAGACAGAAATCAATTCACAGAATCTCAGCAGATCCTTTTGTTCCGGCTGCTAACTTTCCCGCAGTGATGTAGCTTTTTGAATGTGTGGTCTCTTTTCATGCAACAATACGGAGACGAAGACGTTGGTTTTGGTCATTCGTTATTCTATGGCCCAACTGACGTTGACGGAGAGTATTCTTTGTGGCCATCATCAGAGTAAGTTAAAACTGTAGCATTGTTTCTATTTTGTAGAGCATATAGAGGTAGAAGGAAATCATTTTATTTCGTCGTAAGCTTAACAATGTCGTGTATGACAGTTGTAATACTTTCGCCACTGTCTTTATATAACGAGTACAACATAAAAGGTCTGTGAAATTTTGGAAGTTAAAAAATCATTTATATGGTTCACGTGTTGATTTTATTGAAGTTATTCAATTAATGTTTCACCAATTGTAAATACATACAGTGTTTCTGTTATTATTCTAAATATACCAGTGGTGATTTTAAGTACATAGACTGTATGTACGAGCATACCACCATCTAGTGAAAGAGGAAACTGGAAAAATTCGATCAGTATCTCCTGTTGTGATACCCAATGTCTTATCTATGTTTAGTCATTGCTGGAGCCATGAAATATATGCAAAGAAAACTCTTTGACACACCCCGAATCATTCCTAGTTGTTTAAATCAAACTTGGTAGGTCCAAATACAAGTCTAGAAGGAGTTAAAAGACAAACAAATGCGCACAGTTCTCTCAAATTATTGCATGATACTGTTTCTAGTATGAATATGTAATTAATATATACAATCTGCATTGTCCTACTATAAATTTTTCTTTTTTATTCTTAACAATTTATTGTGTAATTGTCTTTGTGTGTATACAAGTCTTAACACTTGACTGAAAAGTTATTGTTGCTGAGAACGTCTTACTTTGACAAAATATGTTTTCACCTGTAGTTTTTTGCCTCGGGAACTACTAAAAGTGCAACTCTTGCCTCTTATAGGAATCTTTTACGTTTCTCTATTTTAAATAACTATAATAATTCCTATTTTGAAAAAGTAACTATTTTCTAATAAATAATGGTGTGGTACTGTAGCTTCTAATGGTTTGGAAAATGACTCATTATTTGAAATTTAAAAAATTATGTGTTTGTTCTTTTCTTATAGCAAAAATACATCGGGCTGTCTATTGTGTGTACCGAGAGGAATCGAATTTCAGATTTCAGCGTTATAAATCTGTAGACTTAAAACAATTAAAATTTCTTACAAAATTGTAGTTTTACGTTAATTCGACAATGGAAATAAACTACGTAATAAGAGAGTTGAGTCTAAATAGAATGTAGGGGACAGAGGAATGAAAAAAGGAACAAACAAGACATTAGTATTATAATTGGATAAAAATAATATATTTAATCCTATTTTTTACTGCCAGTATGATTTTCCATCGAAAGATTTTTAAACAATTACTTTAGTGTGACAGTAAATACACCGTAAGTCCGTATATACATTTCATATGAAGATGAAATGTGTGTTTTAAAAACAAATACGTCAGTTTGAGGGTACATACATCATAAGTCTATTGCCAGTAATTGTGAAATCTGTACACGTGTGAAGACGAAGTGTGTATTTGTTTGAGCCCTAACTTCTCCCAGCCAATCGGTGCCAATCTCAACCAACTATGGGGAATGTAAAAAGGGGTTCAAAACTGAACCTACTTCTATTGATTAATTACTGCCACCTTATTGAATAAGGCCCGGCATGGCCAGGTGGGTTAAGGCGTTCGACTCATAATTCTAGGGTCGCGGGTTCGAATCCCCTTCACACCAAACATGCTCGCTCTTTCAATAGTGGGAGCGTTATAATGTGACGGTCAATCCTACTATTCGCTGGTTAAAGATTAACCCAAGTGTTGGCGGTGGGTGGTGATGACTAGCTGCCTTCCTGCTAGTCTTACACTGCCAAATTAGGGACATCTAGCGCAAATAGCCCTCTTGTAGCTTTGCGCGAAATTCAAAAATAAACAAGAGATTATTATATTTGTTCACATGCGACAGACATTGAATAAACAGTATTATGAGCTAAACTGTATTTAAACTTAAGTTAAAACAATGGCACCAATGAACAATATCTTTTTGTATTTATTTAATGCATCATTATTTACTTGGCAGCTTGTTAAGAATAGCTGTTATTTTCAATTCTACTCCCCCACTTCAGTAGAACAGTGATATGTCTTCTGACGTACAATGCTAGAAATCTGCCAGATTTCAGTATCTGTGGTGGGTAGAGCACAGATAGCATATTGTGTAGCTGCTTCCTAACTTCAAACAATACATTACGAAAATTTCTCTGCATTTTCAAGCACAGTTATTAAATACGACATATATTATAAACACTAGCATGTTATAGCTTTAATGCTGATACTTTTGTTTTTGTCATCATATCGATTTTAAATTCCACAAAATATTTAGTGTCTCGCCAGATTTATAAATTTAATCACATGTTATGAGGTGATCTCACTCTATTAAATTGTAGTTGAATAAACAGTTTACTTCTTCTGATGGATCAAATGTATTGGTTGTACTTGCACAACTTAATTCTTGTAGAAATAGTTTACTTCTGCTGACGGACCATGTGTATTATGTTCGCAGTCAAGGACATGTAAATTTTAAAGTAAAGTATATATGTGTTGATACATTAAACAAAAAACGCTTGCTGAAGACCCTCCCACATCGCATAAAAATACACACACATATATACTCGTGTATCTTTAAATTTTTCCTGTCAGCATTTGTTTTTTTGTAACTTTTATATGGAAAGTGCCAGTGAAATATGTCTAGAACTCGAAATAAAAATTTTATTATGGTTCAACTAGAACTCCTGAGTTGCTCAAAACAGCTAAACGATGAAATAATAAACAGGCCTGCTAGATTAATACGTAAAAGTTGAGAACCGCGAACACGTGTAGTGTATTGGCTGACCTGTTTCTAGACTACTGTGGGAGAGGAGACTCGTTTCTGATGCTGCTATTCGGTAATTGCAGCTCGCGATTTTTTAAAAAGTAATTATAGTGAAGTGATGTGAGTGACGTATTTTATTTAACAGTATAATTGATGTCTTGTGTATGGTGATTAAAGAGTTAATGGTGATCAGTTGAAGTCTGCAGTTTCAGCTGTAATGACTCTCGTCATCAGGCCGATGATAAAAGCTGTTTATTGTACGTCGTTAAGAGGATGTTTGTCTGGTATAATTACAGCTATCACAAACTGGTGAATGCGAAACGTTAGGAACGATGATCGCTTTAAGTAACTGGTTTTCTGTTTCACTTCGTAGGTAAGTAAACATATATCATTATATATTTGCGATTCATAAATACAGAGAAAATTCGGCTTGCATGAAAAAATATTTTATAATCCCATGGACTGGCTGTTCGGGTTCGTTTTAAGGTAAAGTCAACCTTATTTATTCACATAATAAAGTTTCTCAAACACGGAAGTTTTGCTTATATGATACTAGAAGAACTTTTTTATCACGTGATGTGCAAATTTTAACTTCGTAAAATTTTTATCCTGTGTGCCTCTAGATTTGCAATAGGAGTCGCGATTTTTCCGTTTTCCGTTACGGAAAACTTTATTTTTCTCCATTTACAGGGTGCAAATATGACTTCATGAGTACGTTACATACAAATCTAATGCACCGGCACTACACGTAATCGGCTAGTCATTTTAAGAGAAATTATTTCACGTTACGGCTTTTATAAAAAGGTAGAATATTTTTTTTTGGACAGTCACGACGTTTCAATCACTGATGAGATTATTCTCAAGTGCACAAGTTTTCACAGTAAAAAAAATCTTATTGTAATAAATTCCAAAAATTGGGTTAGATATATCACTTAAGATTTTGTTTAATCTGATACGAAACTCCTTAATCAGAAGATGTCTTTATAAACTGACAACGTACCTTATTTCCCAATGAATGTTTTGTACTGTGTGTGAAATATCTCACTAAGAAGGGTTTGAACGCTGCATATTTTAAAGTTATTGCTAAGCCAATCAAAAACAATAATTATATATTTATAGTATGAAAAAGTGAAAATAATAAATCTAGAAATAAGATTAGCCCTCCATACATTAAAATCTTACTTCAAAAGTATACGTCTAAAAAAACTTTCGAGGACAAAAACGCGTGAAAAGTTTTTGGACCTGACAGTATTACAAAATGTTAATTATTGAACCTGACAATATTACCAAATGTTATTTATTGGACCTGGCAGAATTACCAAATGTTAATTATTGGACTTGACAGAATTACCAAATGTTAATTATTGGACTTGAAAGTATTACCAAATGTTAATTATTGGACTTGACAGTATTACCAATGTTAATTATTGGACTTGACAGTATTACCAAATGTTAATTATTGGACTTGACAGTATTACCAAATGTTATTTATTGGACTTGACAGTATTACCAATGTTAATTATTGGACTTGACAGTATTACCAAATGTTAATTATTGGACTTGACAGTATTACCAAATGTTATTTATTGGACTTGACAGTATTACCAAATGTTAATTATTGGACTTGACAGTATTACCAAATGTTAATTATTGGACTTGACATTATTACCAAATGTTAATTATTGGACTTGACAGTATTACCAATGTTAATTATTGGACTTGACAGTATTACCAAATGTTAATTATTGGACTTGACAGTATTACCAAATGTTAATTATTGGACTTGACAGTATTACCAAATGTTAATTATTGGACTTGACAGTATTACCAAATGTTATTTATTGGACTTGACAGTATTACCAAATGTTAATTATTGGACTTGACAGTATTACCAAATGTTAATTATTGGACTTGACAGTATTACCAAATGTTAATTATTGCACTTGACAGTATTACCAAATGTTAATTATTGCACTTGACAGTATTACCAAATGTTAATTATTGGACTTGACAGTATTAGCAAATGTTATTTATTGACCAGCCATGCATGTTCCACTTTTCTGTAAGCTTTCAAGAGTACCCCGCTGGTACAACGGTAAGTCTATGGATTTACATCGCTAAAATCACTGGTTCGATTCCCCTTAGTGGACACACACCTAAGCTTTCGAGAAAACGAAGTATTCTATTCTTGCCAGAAAATTAAAGACACAATAAGCAACGAAACTTTGTTTGTAGTTATTTATACTATACAGATAGAAATAGATGGCTTTAAATACTCTCTTAATGTTTGGCGAGCATGGCCTAACAGTTAGCAGGAAAATCTATAGATTTTAAAATCTATGGCTATACTGATCAAATCCACTATTAAAGTAACTCAAAACTAGCCGATAACGGCCTTATCTTCGGTTCTTTATGTTACGAATTAGAAACGGATAAAGAAGCTCTGCAAATGCCGGAAACAGACACATTTCTCCGCTTTTATTTTATATATAGCAATAATAATGAAATTAAGTCACTTGTGCAGTGGTTATTTATAAGTATATGATAAGTATTTGTTATTTTCAACCAGAATGACGCGTTATGCAACGCATTAGTTTAACAATTAGGTGATACCAGTTCTGAGATAAATATTGACATTACTTATGAAACACTCAGCTCAGTTGAAAACGTTTAGCAGTCTCAGTGGCATAGCTTAGATAAGAACCTTAAACTTTCTGATCAGCTTGTTACAAGTACAACTGGTAGCTAATATATTTATATCTAACGAAAAATCTTTTTTGTTTGCTAATTGAACATTTGCACATCCGTTAAATGTCACGAATGTATAACAAGCACGTTAAAATTGCAGACATGGACGGAAAGTAATTTCACTTTAAATAAAGCATCACGCATCTCAGCAAGCGGGTTCCATCCACGCTGCAGATCCAGCATGAATATTTAATTGAGTAGCTTAGCTTTAAGTTTAAACACAAATTTGTTAGTAAATCTTTCATAAAACTGTATGAGGTTCTGCAGCAGTGTTATTATCAAGCCCCCCAGTGGCTCAGCAGTATGTCTGCGGACTTACACGCTAAAATCCGGGTTTCGATACCCGTGGTGGGCAGAGCACAGATATGCCATTGTGTAGCTTTGTGCTAAATTCAAAAAACAACAAACAACAGCCATTATCAAAATAATTTTTCAATGCTTAAAAATATAAATCATATCAATTTACTTTTACGTGTAAAAGTTTCTGTCAAATATTGGTATGCAAAGAACTTTGTTTTTTTTACGGATTAGTCTTGCAGGATTAGTGGCAAAATATTTGTTACTTAACACTCCAGATACATAAATAATAGAATTGGTACATTTTATATGCGATTTTAAACTCTTATTATGGTTAACGTCTATCTCCGTCCCCCAAACAATTGCAAAATACATTGCAGTTAGTAAATGAGGCATATCCGAGGCAACCAAAAAGTAAAACAAAAAATGAAACATGATTTTCGAATGAAAACTACGTCACCAATTTGCGTTACGGGAGGGTATTTGGGGTTTACTAATGTGCGATCAATTGTCAAGTTAAGTATGGAAGATCAGAGAGAGGCCAGGGAAACAGAATGTCAACATATGGAAATGAGTCAACCGTCTCCCGAGATGCTATCAATTCAGCACAGTGACGTGATGTATATATATTACATATTTAGTACAATCTACATTTGAAACATGTGACATCATCTTAACAAATCAAAATCTTTCAAAAAACAAGTCTTTCGGGAAAGAAACAATCAGCTGCAAAGATTCTATAACATTTCTCTGTTAGTATTGTCTACTCTATTCTATATAAAGGTTACCCATTCAATGAAATAATTGTATAACTAAAAAAAAACAAAAAACAGTAAGTTTGCATAGAATCAAAGTCAGGTAGAGAGCTATATAGAAGGAGCATAAGCTATTCAGAACAGAATATGAGTTGTATTTTAAAAGTAATAACGAACAGATAAAGTTAGAATTATTCATGATGCTAGGAAAACACATAGGTTCAACAAATTAATTTTATTCAAAAATATAATACCTTATAATCTGAGCACTTTCGAAAGATGGACCTCTCTTCTTTACGAGCAAACTAGGAAAATCTGTTCAAATGAAAGAAATGACAAAAAAACAGAGCGATGATTTATAGCCCGGCATGGCCAGGTGGTTAAGGCACTCGACTCCTAATCCGAGGGTCGTGAGTTCCAATTTACGTCACACCGAACATGCTTACCATATCAGTCGTGGGGGCGTTATAATGTAACGGTCAATTCCACTATTGGTTGGTAAAAGAATAGCCCAAGAGTTAGTGATGGGTAGTGATGAACAGCTGCGTTACCTGTAATCTCACATTGCTAAATTAGGGACGACTAGCCCTCCTATTACTTTGCGCGAAACTCCAACTAAACCAATGATTTATAACAAATCATGTTATAGAGATAATTTAAAGATATCGAAATTGGCGAACAGACT
Organism: Carcinoscorpius rotundicauda; assembly: GCA_011833715.1. Taxonomy (NCBI): domain Eukaryota; kingdom Metazoa; phylum Arthropoda; class Merostomata; order Xiphosura; family Limulidae; genus Carcinoscorpius; species Carcinoscorpius rotundicauda. Next base: position 14,833,195 of record CM022404.1, read on the forward strand.
GAAAAGGTTAATAACGTTTAACGAACTTTCTTGATTGATTTTAGAACTATGTCAACATTATTCTAGAACATTTTAGTTTCAAATTGCACGTTTATTGGATACTTTCGTTTTTCTTGTTTAATTGGTTGATTTATATTATGTCCTCAAAGTTTCAAAAATCTGCCGGAAATACACACTACTGGCCAAAATCTTAAGGCCAATGAACATAAAGAAAAAATATGCATTTTGCGTTGTTAGACTCAACCACTTATTTGAGTAGAGCTTCGAAAGATGAAAGTAAGAAACGGGAAAATAAAAATAAAAAACTTTTTAGTATTTAATAGGGAAAATGTGAACACTATGAAATTAGTATCATTAGCGTTGTTAACATCTCCCATTCACATCTTCTGTGTTACACTGGGTAAAAATATAACAAAGGCTAAAAAGTTGACAAAATTTGAACGTGGCAGAATTGTGGAGCTGCAAAAGCAAGGTTTCTCTCAACTTGCCATCGCTGGAGAGCTTGGGCGTAGCAAAACTGCTGTTGCAAATTTCTTAAAAGACCCTGAGGGATTGGGAACGAAACTTTTAAGGGATCTGCCCAAGAAAATTTCGCTGGCGTTGAGCAGGAGGATTCGATGGGTTGTCCGGCAAGACACTAGCCGATTGTCGAATCAGATTAAGGCCCGTACGGACGCAAAATGTAGCTCAAGAACAATAATATGGCATCTACGAGAGAAAGGCTTTAAAAACTGTAAACGTCTTCAAAAGCCACGCCTCATTCTACACCATGAAACAGCTTGGTTAAACTTCGCTGAGAAGCACCAAACACAGGAAATAGAAACGTGGAAGAAGATTTTTTCTCTGATGAGAAAACATTTAAACTGGATGGTCCAGATGGCTTCCAATTTACTGGCACAATAAGGATGTCCCACCGGAGACATTTTCTACACGACACAGTGGAAGAGGTTACATCATGATCTGGGTTACTTTTTCCTTCCATGGAACAATAGAGCTTCAGATTATACAGGCGTCAAACAGCAGCTGGCTACATTGACATGTTGGAGAGAGCATCCTTATTGACTCAAGACTCTCGCTTGTGTAGAAATGACTGGATCTTTTAGCAGGATAACGCTGCAATCCTCAAATCGTTACTATACATCTTTTAAAAAGATTATGAACCATTATCGATCCTCCAACGGTTAATATAATCTTTTAAGAAGATTATGAACCATTCTCGGTCCTCCAACTGTTACTATACATCTTTTAAGAAGATTATGAACCATTTTCGATCCTCCAACCGTTACTATACATCTTTTAAGAAGACTATGAACCATTCTTGATCCTTCAACCGTTACTACACATCTTTTAAGAATGTTTTTTTAAGAAAACTGTTAATAAGTCGAATGAAGGAAGACTTAAAATTAATTGAACATTATCTATATCTGGACCGTTTCTTCTTTATAAGCAATTTGTCCTCAGGAAAACTGCTGATGAACTTAGTTTTTACCTTTGCATCATTAAAAATTATTTATCTTTTCACTGGGAAATATTTACATACTGTAAAGCATTCTCTTTATTAGAGGTTTTAAAATGAAATACAGCCTTATTCGGTGCATATGAAGACCAAAATTGCCTTTTATCAACCGTTGTTTTTGAAAATTTTTATAATATTTTTTTCCTCTCAGTAATGTACTGCTTTCTTGTGACCACATTAAAAACGTCAAAAGATAATTTGAAACTCAGTTAATATCTTGATTCACTAAGTTTCTAATATGACATTAAACGTAGTAATTTCTAAATGACATTTTAAATCATGTGCTCGAATAAAATGGTCTTCATTCTGTATAAAAATAAGAAGTTGAAATTTAGGTCAAACGACTGTTCATTTTTGTGTAGCTGCACTTCGTTATTCATGTAACTTACTACTAACGCCACCACATTTTTATAGTATTTATATAATGCTTCACATTTATAGTACTAATAATTTTGAAATAAAATTAATGAAAACTTCAGGAAAATGTTTCGCATTCAAGTGAATAACAGTCTTGCTTTTATTTTGTATTCATACAAAATTACTGAGGCTATCTATCGCTACACAATAAGCTATTTGTACTCTAACCACTGTAGGGTATTCAACGGTATATTTTAATGTTATAAGCCTGTAAAAATGTCGATGACTTACCAAACGACCTCCTATTTTGAACTACTGACCAGAAGGAAAGCAGCCAGTCAACAATATCCCACCACCCACAATGCTCCCACTCTAAAGGATTGACTTTTATAACGCAAAACATTTTAAACTGTGGAAAATATCTTATTGTATCCGTGATGACGAGAAAACCCACTTGAAGAGAAAAATATATATACAACAACTCAAACTCAAAATAAACCAATACAAAGGAACACCTTTATACCTATATTTATAAATATAATCAACATCTAAGCACACCCTCTACATTCCTACACTCAATTACACAACCCTCTTCAAACATGTGGTCAGCTATCGGTCAGTTACCTTTTTCTTTCGTTGTGAACCTAACGATGACCGAAGAAGGTCGAAACGTTGTTCGCTCCTCTACATAAAAATTTTCTCAACCCTTACCAGCCGTTTTTAAATGTATATCTTGTTGTATCATACAGTTCAAACACGATTCACTAACAGATGTTCTACAAGAGGTTTTTATTTCCTAATAATGCTTAATGGTCTATAACATTAAGAAAGCAAGTACCCAACTAAAAATTCAGTGTATTATATTTAATGTGTTTTAGGCTACTTTTGTTAATATACCCTCAGGTATAGTGTTTTTGGACGCACGTCAGTGAGAAAACAGCCAACATGTTAACTCCACCCAGGTACAGTGCTACGAGTGTTTGTAAATATCAATAGATCATGTCATTTTCATAACATAAGCCATGAAAAAGAAAAGAAAAACAAGAAATATTTGGTGGATCTACGTTTTACAGACGGTAAATGGGTAAAACGTTTTTTGTTTTTTTTTGCTAATCAGTATTTTGATTGCTCTTTTACACAGGTAATGAATTAATAACTCTGATGTCTATATTTACGAATATTAACCCTGTTAATCATTAAGTGTTATTTTATTTTTAATCATGGAAGATACGTTTAATATAGCATGTGCGAGGGGAATTGAGTCCTTGATTTTAGCATTGTAAATCCAAAGTAAAATAACAGTTATGTTTAATATAGCGTTATTTTTATTATTTAAGGGGGCTTCATAATCCAGAGAGGAGTATTGATGTCGGATGTATTTTTTTTTAAGTTTAGTTTCTTGTATTACGTGTTTATTTTTATATCACGTAATAGCTGCTAAGTATAAACAGAATAAAGTGGGAATTAGACTATAGTTGAATGTTGTTTGATTTTGTGAATCTTTTAAATTAGGAGATTTATTATTCATGCAGCAGTTTGTCTGCTACTGTTCATCGATCAGTTCCTGTTTTGCACGTGTTTCAGTGTACGTGTTTTCAGACATTCTAAAAGAGCTACTTAGTAGCTATCTGCGTTAGTTGTCTCTGATTTTCAACTGATATATTAGAGGGACGACAGCAAAACAGCACCCACCAGTAGCTAATTTCGAACAAAATGGTGGGATCTGATCTTATAAAGCACTCACGATCCAAAGAGCTAACATTGGAACTTCAGATCCATTGTATAAAAGTTCATCCGCAAAGCACCAGAATTATAAGCAATACAGTACATTTGTTTGTTTGTTTTTGAATTTCGCACAAAGTTACTCGAGTGCTCTCTGTGCTAGCCGTCCCTAATTTCGCAGTGTAAGACTAGAGGGAAGGCAGCTACTCATCACCACCCACCGCCAACTCTTGGGCTACTCTTTTACCAACGAATAGTGGGATTGACCGTAACATTATAACGCCCCCACGGCTGAAAGGGCGAGCATGTTTTGCGCAACCGGGATTCAAACCCGCGATCCTCAGATTACGAGTCGCACGCTTTAACACGCTTGGCCATGCCGGGCCCAACAGTACGTATGAAACAAATTAACAAGTAAATGGAATTGTTGTGTTAGTGCCTACTTTGAACTTTGATTCTTCAACGAATGTTAATGTAGCTGATTTATAGAACATGAATTTTAAAAAATAAACGCTTTCATTGTTAAGTGAGGTGGACTTTGCGTTATTTCTACCGAATAACGGAACAAAAACAACAAACACGAACAATAGAAATCATTGTAACAACAGGGTTATTTTAGTTATTTTATACACTGATTTATAAAATTACGTACTTCTAGTCATTTTGTTACATAGAAATGTTTAGTTTTGTCATATAATATCTACCTTTAATGAAAAGTTTGTTTTAAAATTAATCACCATGCCACTCTATGGGCTACTGTGCTCTATCCACCACGGATATCGAAACCCGGTTTCTAGTGTTATAAGTTTGCAGATATACAGATGTGCCACTCGAGGACTGATTAAAAATTATTGTGACTGTAAATTCGAAATCTAAAGTTTGAGCTGTTTGTACACTGTATGTGTACACTTTTATATTACCTTTAACTTTTAAAGCTCAAACCATAGAAATGTTACGTTGTTTCATGTTAGTATGAAACATATGAGTGTTGATTACGAAATGTACTATCGGAGGAATGTATACATGTGGAAAGCATGTGTCTAGAAAATTTAATACATTTATAATATTAATATTGGAACTCCAAATTCTGTGAACTATTTTAAACAATAGTTTCAACCAAGTTCATGTTTATGTTATTTTTAATTTATAAATTATCGCATTCTGATAACATGAAAGACACTCGAATATTGTTAATCTACACCTTGGTTCGTTCTCACTGAAATGTAGCACGTGGTTTGATTTCCAAGTATAGCGATAACGAAAGTGCATTCTTCTGATAAAAAAAAAATCACGTGCAGCACAAACAAAAAGTTTCTTTACTTCATAGAACCTTAGCACGTTACTAAGTTAATACTTGGATGAACAGAGTTAGGTAAGACTTCTTTTTTTTTCATGGAGAAAATTGATACATATTCGATTCTAGTCAGGTGAAATACGGAAATGATTTACTAACGTTTTTTACTGAAACTGTAATAATCCTGTGTATATGGTTTATCCCTGAAACCTCTTGAAGACTTTAAAGAAAATATGAAACTGTGAACCTAGTTGTTGCAATAGGTTGGCCTAATTTATTACGCGATATTATACCGCGGACCAATCGTTTAATGATTATATATATTAATCACATTTGTACCGATCTTTCCAGAAGAGGTTAGGAATTAACAGAACCTATAGACTTGGGTTAATGACTTGACTTCTGTTTCAGAGAGTAGTGTGAGTAATAGGGTTTATGATCACGTATATATGTGAGGGTAATCAGACATGAGAAACTGCATTTTGTTTATATTTACTTTGTTTTAAAATTATCAACGTTCAGGTTGTTATTTAACTGAACCATAAACAGAGACATTATTTTCGGGAAAGAATGTGGAATAAAGAAATTAACTGTTCTACGGTAGTTGATATAAAAAAGTAATTAGTATCTGATGATTCAAGATACTTCTTAGTTTAAAACTTACAACATCATATTTGTGTAATTACAAATTTAGGCAAAATATATTATACTTATTATAAATACTAAATTCCAAGACATTAAAAATACCAATTATTAAATATAAAGATTATTGTGGACACAAACATTTCCTGACTGGTCCAAAATTTACTTAATATCACAAGCCTAAAATTAATATTTGCAGCCAGAACTTCAGGTAGCATCCATAATGTTTCATGTATATAAATATTTTAGGTTCTTTAAGACAATACTTAAAATTAGTCTGTGAATGTTATTCTGTTTGTAAGTTTTCTAGAAACTCTTTAATGGGTTATTTTACTCTATTCCAAAAAATTAGGAAAACACGTAAAATGATATTGAAAAGAAATGTATCAAGTAAAAACATTTCGGCACTGTCAACGTGGTATCACGAAATGATACTTATTGTATTTTCTAAACCAGTGTTGCAAATTGTATGTTATACTTCCTTAAAACCATAGTGAAATACTTTATTCTTCGTATAGTTTTTGTAATAACGAGAGTCTTTACCTCTCCAGGATGTTGAGAAACAGTCCTTTATCATAAGATGTATGTCGATTGGTTTAACAGATAAATCGATAACTACTGAACATGACGATACGCTTATTTTGTTGTGACAAACGTATTGCAGTAGTTACCATAACAACGAAAAATTCGTTAAAGTACTGTTATTATTACAGTAATAATCGAAATAATGCCATATCATGAAGGTGATAACATGTAAATATTATTAAAAAATATCCAAAAATGCTGTAGCAAATAATAATTTCATGTGGTCATAACAAACTTTAAATACGTTTTTTCGTAGAAATATATTTTTCGATTTCTATGTAAAAAGGAAACTTTACTAAACCTTTGCGTGGAATGTACGTTTGTGGATATTGTTTATTACGATTATTCGACGAATAAGAATATATAGTTTTCATAAACTTCGTACAACTACAACATTTCAGGACTAAAGAGTGGCATTTTGATACAAATTATCTTAAGATGTCTTAAACGTATTTGCTTCCTGGTTGTTTTATTTCTGCAGTTCATTAATGTCTCTATGTATTATTTTTATTTTAATATCACATTCCTTCAATACTTCTACCATGCTTTTTAAATTATTGTCTTCCTCATTTTTATAACGATTCTGCAAAACTTACGCCTCATTTTGTGCGCTTTCTCTTAACAAACAAAAAATTTTGACTTATTTTATCTTTAAGCGTAGAGCAATACAGTGGGCTGCCTATGTTGTGTCCATAACAACTATGGAAACAAGATTTTTAGCGTTTTGTCTTCAGACTGAGCTAGTGAGGAGGCCACTTCGATTTATTTATTCTTTTATCTTGAAATAACCAATTATTTTTTTTACATATTATACATGTAAGCTAATAAAGCACACTTTGAGTTTACAGTACAAATTGAATGAAGATGAACTATAGTGTAAAATACATGTAGATTACCAAACGTGATTTTAATAGCTTTCTCTGTTTCGAATGTTTTTGCAAACTCACGCGAGGGACATCTGAATTAGTCGTCCCTACTTTTATATGAGACTAGACAGAGGTAAGGCACTGAGTTAATCAACGTAATCTATTGTCAACGTTTAATTACTCTAGTCAAATTAAGAGATTAAGTCTTTGCTCTTGGAATGAGTCCATTCTAGGGTGTAGGGTACGATTTTATGGCAAGGGGACGCGAACCATACCACTCAGACTCTCATTAGGCCGTGCCCAATTTATTTTAGCAGCGTAATCTGATGTCACTGAATAACTGATTAAAAGTATAGGAAGTGTTTTTGTGAACATTTAAAAAAGATACGTAAATATAGAGATATTTGCACGTATTAATATATTAATTAAAAGAATATTCACAAGTTTTTATTTTGTTTCAGGGTAATTATTGAATCAATTAAAGTGTTATTTGTAAAATTTTGCTCGCAAAGCTATAAAAATGTTTGATAAATAGTAATTAGAACGTCAAACAACAGGTACCACCGCTGTTTCATTTCGACTTTTGCATGTCCGAGTGGCAATAGCCCATCGTTAAAAACAAAGATTCATGAGATGACGAAATGAAACGAGATGTAAAAGTGTCCTCGTGAGACAAACGACGTTAAAAACAAACAAAATTGATGTTTTCAAGCATTCACGCATCTTATTAATTTATAAATATTGAAATATCAGTTTGGCATTAACTCATTAAGTGGTCTTACGTTTGCAGAAAACTGGTTTTTATGTAGATAATCAATTATCTTATATATTTCTCCATAAATGAAATCACAGGATTAATGCCTGCCTTAAAAAACTCCTGAAAACCACAGGATTAATGCCTGCCTTAAAAAAAGCTCCGAAAAACCACAGGATTAATGCCTGCCTTAAAAAAAGCTCCGAAAAACCACAGGATTAATGCTTGCCTTAAAAAGCTCCTGAAAACCACAGGATTAATTCTTCTTTTAAAAAGCTCAGAAGCTTTATAAACACTTAATTCCACTAGTAATTTCATCAGTAATTTTACTCCCACAACCCTAAGATTCATCAAAACACGATAGAAAAACTCATCTCGGGCCTGTAAGAACTTTTTACAAAAACCAATATTATTATTAGTTATATATCGGTCAAACATGAGATATTTTGTTTAGGTTGAAACACTGTAACTTAACCTGCTGCATTATCATTTTGAAAACGAGGGTGAGTTACATTCAAAAATTGAGGTTTCAATTTATATGTTCTTTTCGTTTTCAATAACACATGAAAACAGAACATTAGAAGAAAAGCTTAGGATGAACAATTCCTATTAATTAATCGGGAAGGACACATACAATTCTAAGCGAAACCAAGGGAAAAATCACCTATGTAGAAATAGCTCATCATTAAATAACCAACATTTAAATTAACTTTCATGGGTTTTGCATTTACAACATTCTAAATGAAATATGGGATTGTCATTAGTTTAATTTTTAATAAACAGAAAGTGGCAATTACTGTGCAAACAAAAGGTGTTAAAAATTACAATGTTAAAATTAAAATGATTAGATCTAAGAGTAAATCTGGCTATTAGATGTAGAGTATGAGTTGAAGTTATTAGATTTAGAGTACAAAAATTGAAACTGTTAGACTTAGAGTATATTAATTGAAGTTATTGTATTTAGAGTATTTCGTAGTTTTTACTAGATTTTCAAACGTTAAACCTCTTCAAATACAAAAGTATAAAGTTTGGAAGTCAAAATAAAATTTATTTATTGTTTAGAAGGTGTGTGAGAGAAGGTTGTTCTGTTAATTTCTTTTCCAACCAATAAAGAGCTTGACGTGAAAATATTTCCAGCAATAACAGAGACACATTGTCATCACAGCGTTAGCTAATGAATCCAATATTAACATGACTTGAGATTGTACTTTGTTAAAATCATAAAACATGTTTCACACGTGATGATTAAACTGATACGTAACGAAACTACCTGAAAGCAACGCTCCAGAACAGAGTTATTTTCATATTTATTTTGTTTGTTTATTTGTATTGAATAACCTCACATATCGTAGCTTGATAATCATTTAAATAAAATGTTTAGGGTACTTAACTTACATAAAATTTATAAGCTGGTTTTTTTCTAAAATTATTTTTTAAATTTATGTCTCATTCTTTCAGCTGATCTCAGGCTTTATACACATATTGATGGTGTTTAATTTTAGAGCAAATGTTTTGTTTGTAACTAGTTATAAATGTATATAATATTCTCGTAAACTCGTTATTCCAATTGATTAGTTTAAGAATATCAATTTTTAAGCCGTGGTAGTATATATCTTTGGTTTTCTATGATATTATTAAGTTTCTTATATATGTGTATATATATAATAGCGCATATATACACGCACACACTATATTATTTTTTTCGTATTATTTAACAGTTTGTGGAAGTATGTAATTAAAATATCTCCATTTGAAGAAGGGAAGAAGCTACAACAACATTACATCATTTTGCTATTAATTTCTTTTGAATTACCACCTGTATTTTTCATCAATTTCTCTTGAGAGTTCTTGTTTGGGCTACAACTTACAGGGATAACGAACCATAATCTAAATAAATGTACTGTATCTCTGCGGAAAATGTTAACCATGAGTTCTGTACAACACATGTAATAGTAAATTGACAAACAACGATTTATAAGTCAAATTGATTTGTTTTAGGGGGACATAATGCATGTCTGAACAAGACAGACCAATATCTTGTAGAAACAAGTTGTATGTTTCCCAAGATCAGACCACTTGATTATACATATAAATTGTTGTTTGTTAAATTACATAATTTGTTTTCATATACAAGACATCTTACAATTGCCTGTTGATCATCTTTGATCACATTTGGGGTTTAATTCATAAAATTCACCCACCCACCCCATAGCGGAATGCCTGCAGACGTACACTGCTAAAAACCGAGTTTCGAGTATTGTATAACAGCGATTAAAATACTGTCCAAATATAGTAGTAACTTCTGTGGCCGGGCGCAACCTGGTGGTTAGTTTACCCTGACAACTTCTGTATACGGGCGTAACCTAGTGGTTAGTTTACCCTGACAACTTCTGTATACGGGCGTAACCTAGTGGTTAGTTTACCCTGAGAACTTCTGTGGCCGGGCATAACCTGGTGGTTAGTTTACCCTGACTCCGAATTGAAAAAATTGTGGATCCCTATCCATTGGCGCAAACACAAAGCCTATACTTTGGAACCTTGTGTCCATGGTCAAATCACATTTGTATTCTGTCGTAAAAACAAAGTAATCTAAGTGTTGGTGTTGTTGGCTAGTTTGTTTGTTTTTTCCAGGTGTTATCTGTGCATTGCTGTACGTCAAAAGTTGTGGCTCACAGGTATAATGCTCAGAAAATATACCTGAACTGCTAGAAAACAAAGGTTTTAAGATATAGTTATCAGTTTTTGTTTGTTAAACTTACCCAGATGTTCTGGTAGAAGTCTGGAAAATTATCTCAGCTACGCAGTGTATGTGAGGAAGTATTTCGTGTTTGTTTATTTCATATTTTTGGCGCAAAGCTCAACAAGATCTGCCACGGATGTCACTAATATATAAGTGATAGGCTAGTGGAGAAACAGCTAATCTACGATACTTACATCATATCCGTGCTACTCTTGTCTGAACGAGTACTAGGATTTGATCATGACCATTGTTACGAACCCACGTACCACTAAAATGTGAAGTACGTAATGTTTTTGGGCAACGAGCTGCGAACCATGAATACTGGGATTCATAGTCCAAGCACGCCCAACCGATCATTCATGTAAAAAAAACATCTGAAAAGGACATGGCGTGACCTATGGATGTGCATGCTGGGCTGCCGATAAAAGGCTTTTAAGGTCGAAAAGTGGTGACACTAAAGAACTCCGGAGTTTTATCTGTGGGCGCGTTACAAAAGTGACAGTCAAATCGGTTATTTGTCTAAACATCCATTCTAAGCCCTTCTGTTACCTTCCTTCTGGCAAGTTGTTAAACATTAGGGCCATCTAAACCCGAACCCTAGAGGTTTCTGATCGGACCATTGTTAGTGAAAATTAAAAACAATGCATATAGCAATAAGAAACAAATATCATGACGACATCCAAACCACGATTGCAGCTGAGAAACGTTGCATTTCTGGTATTATTAGCAAGTCAATACCTGGAAACGTGAAGCACTATAAAGCCTGTAAAGCACTATACGCCTGTAAAAATATTCCCAGAGTGTTTTTGTGATATGACTTTATTTAGAACCAGAATTCAGAATCAATTACTTTAGTACTTGTTATGAAATTTCTTAGTGAAGAAAAACAGGACCGAAAATTTTGTTAAAGTAGACAGGTTTGATTTGCTCATCACCACCCACCATCAACTCTTGGGTTACTCCTTTACTAACAAATAGTTGGATTGCCCGAACATTACAACTTCCTCACGGCTGAAAGGGTGAGCATGTTTGACGTGACATGGATTCGATCCCGCGACTCTCAGATTATGAGTCAAGTACCATAACGACTGATTACCTTAAAGTAGCCTAGAAACGTTTTATAAAATTAATGTATAGACTATTGACACATTTCACCAGACTCTGATGTATGCGATGCAATGTTTGTACAATAAAATATCCGTGAAACAACCAAATTTGTTGTGTAACACCAGAAGACTAATTCAACTATTTATATCACACAAAGTTTTGTAACAAGTATGATAGTATTCATAACTGAATTTAACAATGAATATGTCATTCAAGCTTACCAGCTATACACAGAACAAATGAATTAGGCATACCAATTAAGGGGAAAGTAAAGAAAAATCTCAATAAATACAGATTTAGATATTTATGATAAAACTTGAACGATGAAATAAGTTCTATAAGTATATTAAACTCTCATGTACTTAGGTTTTTAGATTTGTTGTCATCTCAATCGTACATTATTTCTTTGTACTCTGATTATACGTATATGAACACTATTTGTAGAGTTGCTAGACTAAATTCTGTTAGGTTTAATTTACAGCAATTTATCGCTATCTGACTAGAATTTGGTTCTGGTAGTTGAAAGATATTTGTTCTATGTTAGCAATATTTATAAGACTTTTCTACAAACAGCAACAGCAGAGCAAGAAGAAAGATTCTAACCGACAGTATTAGCAAAAAACTGGAATTTCAAAAACTTCGTCAATTTCGTCGGTCTGTTACTCTTCCCGACTTTTTGCGATCATCCAGGGAGAGTAAAGACATCTCTGGGAAGTCCAGTTCGAAACTCGAGCTGAAAGAACAATGCAACAAAAGTGTGTCAAACGAACAGAAAAGGTGTTTCTCTTTAATTTAACTGTGTATGGCACTTCAACTGTGTATAGCACTTCTTGCATATCTTAATACACATAAATAATTCTGCACTAATTGGACAATTCACTTTCACAGAGGATTGTTTTATTTTATTGTTTGCATGGAAATGTATGAACAAAACAGGAATAACTTGTCTGGACATGTCTGAGAATAATCTAATTTGATTATATGAATAGTTTAACGTAATAGTAACATTTTCTCTATACAGGATTGTTTTTAATGTGACACATTATGAATGATAAATTATTCTGTATAATATTAATTTTAAGAATCATCATTCCAATCTTCCTTGATGATAACTGATATCATAACTTAGTTCTGAAGATAATTTTATTAGATTAAAAAATGTTTTCATTAATAAAATTTTATGTGCAATTATTTTCGTTCATAAGAATTGAAAGTGTTGTTAAAACTGTTTTCACTATTTAAACTCTGTTCCGTAAGGTGGCACTTTAGGAACATTTGTACGTCAAGCATGTGTATCGTTATCACAAAAGTACGTTTCCAAGTTTGAACAGAAATGTCGCCTCACAGACCCTTAAGATATTACAAAATGTATTTTGTTTTAATCTATAGTTTTCCTTACATTTCATCATTTTACCTTATGTATATCACTTTACCGAAATTGTTTTAACTTATTCTATATTTTCTTTTCTACTATGACATTAATAAGTAACTAGATGTGTAATTTGCCTAGTTTCTTGAGCGTTGAATTCCATACACAGTTCTTCCCTTGGTGCAAGTCTACAAGCAAGCCTGAACTGTCAGTTCATAATAGACCTTTTATTAAAAGCTATTGTAATTCATTTTAAATGTCTTACCTTAAACGTTTTCCAGGTTATTGTAAAGATATTGAAATTCTCCATCTTTGGAAAACACATAAAAATTTGCTAAATATGAGCAAAATCTCTGCGAGGATTTTCAGTAGTATTAATTCTCCAAGCTCTGGTTCCCTGCATTTGGTGTAAGTCATTCACAAGCATGTTTTTAACAATATGAATATCATATTTTTGTTGTAGTTGTCAGTTGTAGTTTTTTCCTTTGAAAAAATGACTGCTTCTTATTGTTATGCTTAATATCGTAAATGAAACACGATGTAAGGAACGAACTCATTCAGAATTTGGTATCATTATATGAGGATGTGTAGCATTCGAGAAACTTGGTACAAATGATAAAGCAATTGTGTAACTTGATCAAAGTAACACATTTGACAGCAGAGATGTGGTCAAGATTTCTAGTGTCTGAATCTGGTACATTTAATACATGAAATTTAATAATAATCTTGATTTTTTTTTTACAGAGAACTGCGTTCTACATCAAGAAGTATCCTGGGAAATATTTTAATTATGAAATGCTTCAATAATTTAGGTTCAGATGCTTATTCTAACTCTAGTATAAACCGGAAGTTAAATATTGTGAATCAGAAAAGAGCTAGAAATTTAAACAGCAGCAATATCTTTATTCTACACATTGTAACCGGATATTTTAGTTATTATGAGAAACAAGCCAAAATGCTGAACATTCTATCTACATTTTTTTACTTTTAAAGTTGTGTTGTTGTGTGAGCTCTGTTCAAATTCAATTATTTACGATAGCTAATGCAGTAACAATATAGAGACTTATTCTACAAAATATTTTTATTGTTCAATATGTTGGAAAGTTTAATATGAATTAGCTTTGCTTTTAGACTACTAGTGTGTGTGTGTGTTTTCTTATAGCAAAGCCACATCGGGCTATCTGCTGAACCCACTGAGGGGAAATCGAGCCCATGATTTTAGCGTTGTAAATCCTTATACCTACCGCTGTACTAGCGGGGGCCCAGACTACTACCATCCCAAGTTCGATATGGCTCGGTTAACTTGCTTAAGGAGAGATACGTTCAAAAACAGAGTGAAAATTTTCCTTGATATTGGATAAATACAACACCAGTAAAGATTACCACAGTTTTTATATTCACTTGCATCTCACATCGCTCACCAGAGTTGAAAGCTATCGTAGTCATGTGTGTTATTTATATAACATATGACAGTAAATGTACAATCTTAAGTATGAAATTGACGTTTCACCTACGTCATCAAATATGGTTCGTATCTAACGTATTTTTACTCAAATCCATAATACTACCTTATGACTGATATAGAGGGTTTTGCGGCCCTTGAGGGTATTTGATGGGGTCGTGTGGCTCGCAAATTGGTGGTAACGTCGCTTTACTTTCATACATTGACACCAAAGTCAAAGAATTTTATTATTTTAGTTTCCATTTTCTCGGCTGTATTATAACAAATAAAGCTAAACTTAATTCGGCATGATTTAGAAAAACACTTTTTTTTTTATTCTATGTTTTCGTATGTTGAATCGAGTGTATAATACTTGAACGTATTCTCTCACTGTTTTCCGTTTGTTTCATTATCCTATACCTTTGAAAAACTAGCAAGATGAATTTCAATAAGGTATTTCGTCGTCAAAAATCTATTTTGTATAAATTACCATATATTACTTCAACTGGTTAAACCACAAACATATTAAACGAAACACAACGTCTCCTATGAGCTCTGGTTCCCTGTATTTTGTCTAAGTCAACCAGAAGCATGTTTTTAACAATATTAATTTCATATTTTGAAATACAAATGTCGGTTGTAGTTTTTCTTTTGAAAAAATTGCTCCTTCTTATTGTTATACTTAATATCATAAAGGAAACACAACATAAAGAACGAACTCTTCAGAATTTACTATTATTGCACACTATCTTCACTTCGTTAAGAACTGCACAAGTTCGCTAAAACACCTGTACATCAGGCCAAAGGCAAGTTTCCTTGTAGGCTACTGTTTGTATGCATTATATTACGGATAAAATTAATCACAGAGATATCATTGATAGAAAAATAAAAGTAGTTATATTATTTTGGCACTATACTTTTAAATCAAGGTTTTACATTTCAGTTGGTTAACTAAATGCGCATTTCTACTGAACTCGACCTCTACTGACCTGCTATTTCTAGTTTCTGATTGAAATTTAATCAATATTTTTCGACATGATTTTCAATTTACCAAGATAAAAACAAAAATTTACTGTGTTAGGGCCCCCCAGTGGCTCAGCGGTATGTCTGCGGACTTACACGCTAAAATCGGGGTTTCGATACCCGTGGTGGGCAGAGCACAGATAGCCCATTGTGTAGCTTTGTGCTTAATTCTAAACAACAACAACAACAACTACTGTGTTAGGGATATATATATTTATATATATGTATGAAGGGATATATATGTATTTATATATATATAAAGTGAAGAAATACCATTTTCATTTTATTTAATAAATCACAATTTAATGAATAAATTTTAATTTTTATAATTGGTAAATACAAAACTCACCAGTGATTTGGCAAATTCCACGAAGGGCCTACATTAACAGGTGCATTTTAATTCACTCAGCACCTAAATCAAACTGTATTATAGCACATCTTCAGCTATGATGTATGTTTTCTCACAGCACTGATATATAATATGTTTTTCTATCAGGTCTGCAAACAAATTTACAGTACAGGACGTTTAGGGTTATGTTATGTCATATGTATCTTGAAAACAATTGTATGGTGTAGGACGTTTAGGGTTATGTTGTGTCATATGTAACTTTTCTGTCTACGTCCTGCCGGTGTGGTCTACACACCATACACACCATTAGCTTTGTCCATGTAAATATTTACACTGCTTCCCTTACCTACCTTATATAAAGTTGTATAAATTGCAATCCACAAATAAAATGTAACAAAAACAAAGTGAGAAATAAAACTTCAGTCTTCTCACGGAAGATTTCTTTAAGTTGAAGCCCGGCATGGCCAGGTGGATAAAACACTCGACTCGTAATCTGAGGGTCGCGGGTTCGAATTCCCACACCACCAAACATGGTCGCTCTTTCAGCCGTGGGGACGTTATAATGTTACGATCAATCCCACTATTCGTTGGTAAAAGATTAACCCAAGAGTTGGCGGTGGGTGGTGATGATTAGCTGCCTTCCCTCTAGTCTTACATTGCAAAAGTAGGGACGGCTAGCGCAGATAACCCTCGTGTAACTTTGCTCGAAATTCCAAAACAAAATCTCTAAGTAGAACAAGAGTAAAACAAATGCGTTCTAAGGATATTTGTATTAGTTCTTTATAATTACATATCTTTTGCTAACTATATCACTTACACATGAAATAAGATATAACCTTCTTTTGAGACTTATTCCTGCCTTAAGATTCGTGTAATTGAAGTGGTTCATTTAATTTACACATACAGGTGGTAAGTGATGTTTCTCGGGCTTCAAAGATATGGATTTGTTTAACGTTTGGTGTGAGTTGAAAACACCAAACCAGTGACGTTCACCAAAAGTACAGGTTTATCACTTTAGTTTCCCCTTCCCCAAAATGGCACAGTGGTTTTTCTGTGGACTATCGGGTTTCGATATTCTTAGTGGACAGAGCACATTGTGTAGCTCTGTGTCTAACTACAAACAAACAGATAAACTCTTTAGTTTCACAGAGCAAGTTATGTCAAACAAAATGCAAAAATTTAGATTTTTCCCAACGCACTTCCTTTCAAGTGTGTTTTCGACAAGCTGCAGCAATGTACGTCTTTAATACGTTTTCCACAACGATATATAAAAATTATGTCGAGTCCAAATTTTAACTTTATTTCTAACGAAACTGCACTGGAAAAAATGCTTAAGGATTGGATTACGTTAGAGAAGGCACATTAAAATTTGATGAGATAGCAAACCGACATCCGGGATTGCTAGAAAGCTGGAGAATCAGATAAGGACCGTTGATACATTTATATGCAATATAGTAATTTAAAAGTTAATAAGCTTAAGTTTTGTTTAAGGATCTTTTGTATGGAGCATTTTGCACATTTCTTTTCTTGATTAAATATCAAAATATTATTTAATAGAAAACAGATGAAGACTTTCAAACAAATTTAATATCTATACCAACAAAGAGAAAACTGAAAAATAACTTAAAAGACAAAATAATTTCGTAAAAATGAATAAATTTCAAAACACTATATATTTGATATCATATTTACCACTAATATCGTGATTTCAATCGTTATTATGAATTAATTGATACCAAATAACTTCGAGTTCACTGTTATAAATCCATAAATTGCGTGATGTACGTGTTTTAAACATTCGTTTCAATAACAAAAATGTTTTTTCCTTGGTATCAAACGTGAGTATTTTATGCGGTTTATTTATGTAATTTGTACATTTGGTTTTCTTAGTTTTCTTTTTATTATCTAAAAATGGCTTAAATAACACACTGTCGAACATGGCATTGTTATTATTCTGTTTTTGTTACTTTATCGAAATACAATGTGCACTTACTATTTATGTTTGGTAGGTAGTTATACAAGTTTATGTAACATATAACTAGCTGCAACAGCAGTTTTACTGCGACCAATCTCACCAGTGATGGCACGTTGAGAGAGACCTAGCTTTTGCAGCTCGACAATTCTGCCATGTTCAAACTCTGTCAACTTTTTAGCCTTTGCCATGTTTTTACCCAATGTAACACAGGAGATGTCAGTGGGAGATGTTGATAACACTAATACTTGAATACAAATGACTAAATTTCGTTACATGTTTACCGATTCACGCTTCCTTTCAGTAGGATGTTAAACTTTTGACCAACTAGTATTTAGGCTAATTTCATAGTGTTCACATTTTCCCTATTAAATGCTAAAAAAAAATTATTTTTATTTTCCCTTTTCTTATTTTCATTTTTCTAAGTCTACTTAAATAAGCGGTTGAGTCTAACAACGCAAAATGTATATTTTTTTTATGTTCATTGGCCTTAAGATGTTGACCAGCAGTGTATATGTGCAATGTATATATGTTCGGTGAAAGTATGTATCGCGTTTTCTTTTTCATTGTCTTGCTCATTTATTTGGTTTTTTGTCATCAATGAATTCAAAAAATAATAGCCATGACACTTGAAATCCGTTTAAGCAGAATTAGAGAGTGTGTGTGTGTGTTTTCTTATTGTAAAGCCACATCAGGCATCTGCTAGTCCACCTTTTTATTGGTTATATTTTTGTACGTCAGCAATACTAAGCGTGGGGTGCACGTGTACCCAATTTATTTTATTACTCGTGAGGATCTCAACTAACTAAAGTCAAATTGACTTTATTTTAGGCAAAATTAGAGTAAATTATTCTATGACACCTTAGGTGTGGCCAAATATATCGATCAAAACGACTTGACGTCCCGACTTTCAAATTATAATTGGATCTCAAATTAGTCAAGAAATGACGTAGCTATGAGCAAAATGTTTGTACTTGAATGAAATACAAAAAAATAAAAACTCAGATCTGTTTTATGAGTCTGTATGCTGCGACTAAAAAAGCACGCAAAACTTTGAACTAGTGCATGTATCCGTTACTTTTTGAAAGTTTTATTCAAATATAATGTTTTTACAAACATATCACGTATGTAAATTTAAGATTAGTATCTTATTAATTATTTAACCAATAAATGTTTTCATCTTATAGAAAACTTTAATGTTTCTAACTGTACTTTTATATACACGCACACAAAACTCTTCACCATAAAGTAAAAATTTCGGAGTCCAAACGTTTATTAGATATATCTGTATTTTTATAGTCTAGAAGATCGGGAAAGATGGGTGAGCATGCCCAATGTTGTTCATCCGTCTTCTCACACAGAAGACGACATCGAACTACCGACACCTTCTAAATTTGGTCTTGTCCGTCTCCATGAGAGCCGATTTCACCGTCACTTTCCAACCGTTAGTTCAGAAGAACACTTGGTCAACTGTGAGTTCATTTCAGATTTTACTACTCAGCGAAAATAATTAAAACATTTCTTCATCCATATACCACGTGCTTTGTTGTATGTGACAGAAGAGTCACTCACGAGATGTTCACTCTTTCCCTTTTGTTTGTAAGCATATCCATAAGACGAATACAGATGGCGTTGTATTGAGTTTAGTTATTGAGAACATATAAATGAAATTTGTTTTAGCTTATATTGGTTGTGAGTAAAATATCCAAAGCTGTTATTCAAGAAGCCTCTTCGTAAGGGAAACATAACTCAAGAAATGTGCGAAAAGTAACAATTAAAATAACTTTGTAAGCTTGATCACGTGTTTTGAGTTTTAGCATTGTGGACAAATGTTTTTCACTAGAAGGTGATTAAACATTTTAAGCCATTTATAAGTTCCAAATATATTACTATTATGGACCCACTCTACACTTACATTATTTCTTACAACAATATAAGCGTAAGAGATAAAGTTGATTTATTCCATTTACAGCCTAATTCCTCTTAACTGTTATGTTGTAATTGTAATAAACCTTTGTATTTAATAATCAGTCCTTGAATGTCAACATTTACATACATTGAACAACGAACCTAAGAAAGTTTCATAAATAGTTTAGAAAAACCGGTAAAAATGGAATCTATAGTAATGCAGTCACATAATTTAAAGCTGTTCCTTCGAAAACAAAACATAATTATATTACGATTTTCACGCCTCTGCCTCCTACCTCTGTATTATCATTGGTATAAATCTTACAGCGGAATAGAAAAGTCGAACGTTAGATGTCTTTTTATCAACTAATTTTGTTCGTTCGTTATCAAATGATTTTATTTAGTAATTTCAATAATGTTGAAAAGTAAATATTGTTTTCAAAAGTAGAAAGTTTGAACTTCGAAAAGTAAGACCGTCAAATCAAGTAAACCGTCTTATTGTTTGTTTGTTGACCGGTTAGTACTGTGTATTCACATACTGTATCACATTGAATAAGATTATGTTTCAATACGTTAAAAAAACTGACCATTTAAAAATTCGACGAAATTGCCACTGTAATAATAAAACACACAGGAGACCCCAGTTTTGATTTGTAGGAATAACTATATTTTTAGCTAATTTCATTGTGTAATATAGATGTTATTATAGAACCCTGTAACCAACAGTTGTAAATTCAAAAGCAACATTAGTGCAAAAGTAATTTGAAAAATTGTATTTAGAAACAGATAGGATAGACTCCATTGTTGATTTAACATGTTTCAAATATTAAAATTTTGTCCTACACTACAAAAAAAATAAATAAATAAACAAAATTAAACTTGAAAAGGGAAACTACCGAATCAAAAATGTTTTATAACAGATTGACATCCTTTTAACTGTATAACCTGTAGTGTAGAGGTAAATTGGAGGGCTTACGACGTTAAAAATCAGGTTTTGATACCCGTGGTTATGTAGATTTTGGCTTAAGAAGAAACAAACAACTGCACATAATGTATATATGTGTTGTCCTAACTACATGTTGTTATTAAATTGTAATTTTATTACTTTACACAAACCCTTTGATAGAGATTAGCGTTAAGAACTAATATTGCTTGTTTATGTCAGGACGTGTGTAGCATGTTAAATCTATTATACAATGTTTGTGATGTTCTGCTATTTGTGAGACTTCCATGACTTGATTTGTTTCTTTTCACCAATGTAGATTACCACTGTGCACTTGTTTCAGACATTCTTCTGCAGGGGTTCCTTTATCTGTCAAAAAACTATTTCGCTTTTTACTCCAACATATTTGGCTACAAAACAAAGGTGAGAGGGCTTCATAGATGTTGCAGCCAAATCGTCAAAGAACTGTGAAAATGTAAAATAGGAATATTAAAATAACTACTTGCATGTTTCTTTATATATATTACCATGTAGACTATTGTCATAGTAGATAAGAAATTACACCATTTTTTCAGTAAAATGTGGTTGATTATAACATGGTACAAGTAATTCATGAGAACGAAAAACATTACAGTCATTTAGTTCTGAATTGTATGTCTTTCCATCTGATACTGTAAAATAGTGTGTTTGTCTGTATGTCTTTCTCTCGGTCACGCACTGATGTCATAGCAACTTATTACGCAATTTAAGTAGCTTGGCTTTCCATCAGTTAGAAGCGAGTAGTCTACGATTGATATTCTGAAACTAAAATATGCAAATAAGACTTTTCTAGATAAATTGTAATTTGTTATACTTTATGCCTGTATTTACTTATGCGTTTATGGTTTTGTATTAGTTATAATTAGTGGATAGGCAATCTAATATTAGTATCACCTTATTACCTGTTCTGCGCAGAAGATCGGTAAAATATTCTGTAAAACGAAGAGTTCAGTAAAAAAACGTTAGTCATCTGTCGGTAGACCTCACCTATGTACCGTTTAAATGTTGTGTTGTGGTTTCAAATTAAACCCTATTTCAAATTCAAATTTTCAACTAGATTTTGTTCCTTGAAAGATCTTTTAATCGAACGGTTAGAGATGATGTTTAAAATTTATCGACGATTTTATTCACTACATATTTATAAAAATAAACATGTTTTAATTCTGCATTAAGTTTTTTTTGAAAGAATTGTACTCTGTCTTCAGTTTCTTTTAGTACCATATTAAAATATTCTTATTGTTTATGTGTTTTTCAATTACACGCAAAGCTACATGAGGGTTATCTGCGCTAGTTGTCCCTAATTTAGCAGTGTATGACTATAGAGAAGGCAGCTAGTCATCATCACCCACCGCCAACTCTTGGGATACTATTTACCAACGAATAGTGGGATTGACCGAAAGATTATAAAGCTCCCACAGCTGAAAGGGCGAGCATGTTTGGTGTGACGAATAATCGAACCCGCGACCCTCACATTATAAAATATTCTGAATTGAATTGCGTTGGGTTATGTATTATCAGTAATATTTATGTGTTTTTAAGACTGAGTTTTTGCCCCCCGCCCTAGTACAGCGGTATGTCTCCGGATTTACAACGCTAAAAGAAGGGGTTCGATTCCCCTCGGTGGGCTGAGCAGATAGCCCGATGTGGCTTTGCTATAAGAAAAACACAAACACAAGAGTGATTTTTATCTATATTATTTTAAATCTCGCTGTATAACCTTTGTTTCAGTCCTAATAATTCAAATGATGACTAAGTGAGTGGAATTTTGAAGTGAATAAAAGGTGTTTCCCAACGACATACTATCTTCTATGTTCAGACAAATGTGATAATATTCAGGTGAACTCGGCTGCTATACCGGTTAAATCTGCTGAGCAGAAAATTCAATACGATTGAGTACTGAATACATACTAGCTGAGCTTAAGACTAGAAATAGCATGACTGAATGTGCAAAGCGTAAAACAGAAACACAGTGCGTGAATATGTGTATGCGCATATATGTTTATATGCCGTTTCACATTGTACCGTAACATCAAGTGAAGATCAGGCCAAATTAGTAAAACTAACTACGTAAGAGGTTTCTAAAACAACAGTTAGTGTTGAATGAGACACCATTAAAATATTTTTATTCTTTATTTATCATTAAAAATCAAATTTTGTCTGGTTCAATTATAGTATCGACTCAAAACCACCATGATAGAAGTCTAGACCTCTCTTTTATACGTATAATAAATGTCGATGTTAAACTCAAAGTTGCTGAAACAGAAGATGCAGTTTACAGCTAACGAGAATTAGGAACTGAATAGTCCGCAGTCGAGAGTGTCATGCAATTCCCCACTATGTTACCACTCTAACGAAAAAAGTCCTCTCAGGAACATAAAGACAATTCTGTCATAATTTTACCAGAAAACAAAGGTAACACTACTGTAATTATGAACAAAGAGGAAACGCCATGAAACTCCAAACTCTAGCTGAAGTCTGCCATGATACACGAAGATCAAATCTAACCCAAGCGCTAACACACTAAAATCAAAATTACTTACGACCTCTGGAAACATCAAAAATGATTTGCAACACTGATAATGGAATATTACACTGCAGCAGTGCCAAAATATTTATGGTTTATCTAAACTTCACAAGCAACGCCACTTTTTGGTTCCATAACAACTGGATAGATTCATCATACAGCTCTTACCATTAACAGCTAAGATATTTTCGCATACTAAAATGAAATCCACTTTGTCAAGATATTGAAATCAACCGTGATAACATAAAAAGATACAATGACCAGCTTCGATGTTTCCAACTTATTAACTAGAATGACAGTTTTAATACTTATAAATACACTGCCAAAAGCTAGAACGTTATAGAACTCTTAAGATTCGCTCCTGACTGACAGTATCCGCGGTAATAAAACTTTGTTAATGAAGCTGGATTAAGAGTTTCCTTTATGATACATAAGTACCACATATTTAAAATAAAGGATAAACAGCATTAAAAGCAGTTTTTTAACCAAAATTTATGAGAACCTTGTAGTATTCTCTTGTAAAGGAAGATACAAAAAGTAGAAATAACTGGGAAGGCATTTAATGTTGTGTACATTTAATTATAAACGTTAATTTCCAAAGGGAAGACTGTGTAAAAATCAAATCGTAAACATTGGAGTAAAATTTTTTTTGTAACGTTATTGTCAAGCCCTAATTCTTTTTTTTTAAGCGCGTCTACCTTTTATCTTGTTCGAGGTAATATTTGCTTTGAACTTCGTACAGAGTTGACGAGGGCTATCTGCGTTAGCTGTCCTTGATTAACACGTGATAGACTAGAGGGAAGGCAATTAATCATCATCATCTACCGCCAAATGTTGGGCTATATTTACAAACGAATAACTGGATTGACCATCACACTGTGACGCCCCTACGGCGAAAAGGGGGGGGGGGCATATTTTGTGGAGTGGGGATTCTAGCCAGCGGCAGTTAGATTGTGAGTCAAGCGCCCTGCCGAGCCTTTACTAATGTGTATAGGAGACAAATTTTACATGAAAAAAAACAAACAGGCCAAAGCAATATAAATTTATGTTTCTTTATGGTGTTACATTCATTTGTGTAAGATTTTAAAATGCATCTTATATTTTCACGGTTAATATGTGTGTGTGTGTGTATGATAACACAACATGTTAACGTTAAAGTGCTTGATTATCATTTGATATTGGTCAAATGAATTAATTGTAGTATGGAACATTTAATGTTGAACATAAAGCAACTGGATTCTAAAGAAATGGGTCATGCTGAAAACGAAGCAAAAAAAATTAGCCTAAGCCTCATCAAACACTATATTTAAAAGCCCGACATGGCCAAGTGGTTAAAGAACTCGACTCGTAATCTGAGGGTCGAAGGTTCGAACCCCCGTCACAACAAACGTGCTCGCCCTTTCAACCATAAGGGCGTTATAAGTTAAATTTGATCCAGTTGTTCGTTGGTAAAAGACTAGCCCAAAAGTCAGCGGTGGGTGGTGATTACTAGCTTTCTTTTCTCTACTCTTACACTGCTAAATTAGGGACAGTTAACACATATAACCCTCGTCTAGCTTTGCGCGAAATTCCAAACAAACCAAGCCAATATATTTATTGCTAGTATTTTAGTAAAGGAATGTAAGTGATGGGATTGTGGTATTCACAATAGTTAAAGCTACTTTCCATAAAATACGTAAATGATACATCTTTGTGGTGTTATATGAACGGTATTGTACAATACTGAATTTTATGCACCACAAACCCTCTTTGATCTTTGCGAAAACCACAGAAAACAAAGTATAGTACACCTTTGACATTTGTTGTTTATAGAAGTTACATCTGACACGTAAGAATCAAAAATCGACCATCATTTAATGAGCCACATGACGTCACTTAATTTGTGTCGGATCGTGTGTTAATAACTCCAGTAATTTTTGTTCTGAAATACTCACACAGGTGTATGAACGATCATAATCACTTTAGTAAAGATTATTTGTTTCTGGAATTCCGCGCAAAACTACATGAGGGTTATCTGCATTAGCCAACCCTATTTTAACAGTATAAAACTAAAGGCCCGGCATGGCCAGGCGGATTAAGGAATTCGATTCGTAATCCGAGGGTCGCGGGTTCGAATTCACGTCGCACCAAGATGCTCGCCCTTTCAGCCATGGGTGCGTTATAATTTTACAGTTAGGCCCACTTTAGTAAAATTTAAAAAAAGTTTTATGAAAAATAGAAAATACTAAATGTTTTACTTCAGTATAATATTAATAATTATTATTTTCTAATTTGACCTAATGGTAATTTGAGTTCGATTCGTCGTAGACTTTTTAATATAATTATATTAGTTAAAACATATATGTAATTCAAACACTCTCGTATACGTATTGAACAATTACTTGCATAAATATACAAGTTTTATTATGCTGATATTGTGAGAAACCGGCGTATCCTTTACTTTGAGATGTGTACGTCTGTTATTGAATAATTACCCTTCCATACAACTTATGATCGCACAAGTTGGTATGTTGCGTGTGTGTTAATAACCACTGACTACTTTTCCTTCAAGACTTTAGCCATTAGCGTTAGTAAAACTATGATAACTCGAAGTCGTATGTCGATCAGAGGCACTGAGGTTAATTAACCCTGTTCGTATTATTGTTAATTAGTTCTCTTCAAAAACGTACGTAAAATGTTTATTTTTAGCGAGTTTCATCAACGTCTTGTGAGCTGTAACGACTAAGTAATTATTGGGAGTACAGTAGGTGTTCATATAACAGCGTACAGTCAATAAAAAGTGCGTTACTGTTGTAATGCTACGGATAATTGTTGCCATGATTAATACGGGACTGACCAAGTGTTGCCTCTTATCAGTATCTGACCGTCAGCAATCCAGTATCACGCACAATTCTCAGTTTGTTGGTTTGTTTAGCGATTGGATCATTTATAAGAATTTGAACGTGTCAGTGTTATCTTATTGCATATTTGTCCTCAAGAAAATGCTACAAAAACACACACGCATAGTTTTCATTTTCTTAACTCACAGCCTTTATGACTATAAAAGCCTTGCAATTCTGTTCTAAGCATTGACTCACATTTTAACTGCAACACTGGGATTATACAATGAAATTCCTGGGCTGAAAATTACAGTTCTCATCAAACAATATATTTTCAGAGTACATTAGAGCGGATGCGTTTTGTGTTATGCCGGTTTCATACAGCAAAGGTTCTTTCACAATCAACACAGAAGCAGAAAGCTGTTTTACACGTTAGGAAACAATTTTAATCATCTTTTTAACTCAATGTTCAGTTTTGAATTTGTTTATGTGTATTTAATTATGTTTTTCAACCTAGGCCATTAATGTTATACCAAATCCTTTTTTTAAAGCATGGGCATAGCTTTAGTTTCATTGTTTTCTCCAATATCATTTAAAATTTCGGTGAATTTATTGGTTACATAAAACTCTGTTAAATTAGTAATAGCCCAATCTGGTACATCTTCATCAAATATAGAAAGCTAAAGTGTGTATTATTTGTGTAGGAAAATATACAGGTAAAATATAACGTATTACCGTGTGTGTATATATATATCTACTGTGAAACTAACCTAAAACCAATAAATGGCTTAAGTGAAATAGACAGAATTGGGGAAAATAATCAAGTTTATAAACTATCGAAAACATAAACGGATCAGGGTTATTATTGATTCTAAAATTTACTATCGATCCATTGCTATTGGGGCGTTCACAATCACAATTCATCGATAGTTCGATGTATCGTAACATTACCAGTATTGGCTTTCTTTCTTTCTAAACACGAGGAAAGTGATTGTGTAATAAAATAGCCATTTTTACAGTGTGAAATCACTAGATACACTAATTCATATTGTAGCGTATCTGTGATGGTGTTTCAGTAGGTAATGCGACTAAAGTAAATAACAAGTATCTTTAAAAATATAACGCGTATTTTACGCGATATACGATACGCTAGCTATGCAGTACTACTAAGTCAGATATATAATTATTAAATTATAATATGAGATTATAATACACTGTTTTTGCTACTTAACACGCATACGTCATTTGTCTTGTAATCTGCTAAGAATGTTTAAATAGACAGTTCCAGGGGATTCACAGTTTCTTTATTACGTCATTTATAATGTGTAAACAAATAGCTCCCATGTAACCGTCTCTTCATTGTGTTGAGCTAGTCGAAGCTAATGACGTTACAGTGCCACGAGGGAATCGTCATAATTTTTGTTAGTGCGTACAGCACGAAACCTCATAACCCATATGTGACAAATTATTCTTGTTTTTTCGTGAAGCTTCTTTGAAACTTTGGCGAAATTTTATCTTATAATTAATAAAAATATTCCATTTCAAATTAAAATAATTAGTTGTAAATTATATTGTTGAAACATTACGTTGTCAAAACAAAACAATCTTAATGTGGAATCATGAAAATACTGAATGTTATGAAATTCTAATGATTACAATGTTGACGGTTCAGTCGAAATTTCGATTATTAAAATAAACATCGAAATTTAATTTGATCGATTGCTTAAGATTCATATTTCGATTCGGTTAGTACATAAGAACTGGGTTTTTTGCATATAAAATTCTCAACAAGTGGGTTTCTCGACATCACTGATAAGAACTGAGTGTTCTTTCCTCTGAAGATGACCTACGAAGGTCAAAACGTTCATACTAGCCGTCTTCAGAATACATGAGTGCTGTTTTTGTATTCACTTGTAAAGAAGCATTGTTCTTGTTATTATTTTTGTTCTGCATCTACACACACGCACACACAATAGAAAACAAACCCTTCGTTTTTTCCTTCCCAATATGGTTTTCAAAGTGCTCAACTCGCAATCTACGAGTTGCTGGTTCGAATCCCCGCCACCGAACGTACTCATCCTTCGGTCTTTAGGGCATTATTTTGTGATAGTAAATCTCACTATTCTTTGGTAAAAGAGTAACCGAAAAGTTGGCGGTGGATGATGTTGACTGTACTTTCCTTTTAGGAAATTACGTGTAGAGGTTTTTGAAAGAGATAAAAGAAAACTTTTGAAAACGTTAACCACACATATATCTGTAGTTAACTAATTGGTAGT
Organism: Carcinoscorpius rotundicauda; assembly: GCA_011833715.1. NCBI lineage: Eukaryota > Metazoa > Arthropoda > Merostomata > Xiphosura > Limulidae > Carcinoscorpius > Carcinoscorpius rotundicauda. Next base: position 14,861,441 of record CM022404.1, read on the forward strand.
TTTACCTTCAACACTTTTATACTTTAGTCTAGGGACGCTAGTAGAGACAGTTCTCGTGCGCTAAGTTCAAAACAAACAAACCTTCAGAATGATGTATCGTGCAGGAACAAGAGGTATGAAAGGAACCCGATCCTCTTCTGTGAGGCCTAGAATGGCCAGGTGGTTAAGGCACTCGACTCGTAATCCGAGGGTCGCGAGTTGTAATCCCCGTCACATCAAACATTCTCGCCCTTTCAGCCGTGGGGGCGTTATAAGGTTCGGTCAATCTCACTATTCGTTGGTAAAAGAGCAGCCCAAGAGTTGGCGGTGGGTGGTGATGACTTGCTCTCTTCCATGTAGTCTTACATTGCAAAAGTAGGGACAGCTAGCGCTCGTGTAGCTTTGCGCGAAATTCAAAACAAATAATCCTCTTAGATCGCAAAATAACACGACGCTTGTTCATTTGCACTGTTCACTGCAGAAGAAGAAATATTCAGTCAATAAGTTACCTTTATGTGCTCTTGTATGTTATCGTTTATATGATTCTCTTTCTTCCTATGGGTTTTAATGATTTTATTGGAATAACTGCAACAGCGATTACTTGCAAACATCGAATCAAACTGAAAAGGGATATATCACTCGGCACTACTCGATAAGCACCTCACTCACAGTTACCAGTAATTTGAAATGCTGCAAAACCCCTTATGAGGAGTGTGTGTGTACATAATGTAAATGTTTTCGCTACGTTATTAATTAAATACATAAACAACTTAGTGATAGTAAGGGGTAAATATTAATGGCGAAGCATTGATAGTAGTGCTTAGAAGAATATTTTTTACCGCGGCTTGTTTATTTGTTTTGAATTTCGCGCAAAGCTACTCGAGGACTGTCTGCGCTAGCCGCCCCTAACTTAGCAGTGTAAAACTAGAGGGAACGCAGCTTGTCATCACCACCCACCGCCAACTCTTGGGCTACTCTTTTACTAACAAATAGTGAGATTGACCATCACATTATAACGCCCCCACGGCTGAAAGAGTGAGCATTTTGGTGCGACCGGGATTCGAACCCGCAAGCCTCGGATTACGAGTCAAACGCCTTAACATGCTTGGCCATGCCGGGCTTAGCCGCGGCAAAACAACTCACAAACTGACTCCGAGTTTGTTTGTTTGTTGTTGTTTTTTAAATACAAACTTTTAACTCGTAGCTTGTTCTCTCTTGACCGATTTTAGATCTAATTACAAATTTGGACCTCTAAGGTCAAACTTTTTTGACTAGTGTATTCGTCAACGCTTAAGGCCTTTTAGATTAATTACTCTAATCCTATCCAAAAGAATTTCACTTAGAGGGTAGGCTAGTAGAGGTCCTAATGAGTAGTAAAATCGAATCGATTGTGCTCTCGTTCTACGCTTAATGTCGTCGGTACACACAAATATAGCTAATAAAAAGGTAGGTGGATTTAGTCAAAGAATTTTATGTTCCGCGGCTATTAAAGATTCCCTATTGATTTATGCTGTTAAATATTCTACTGAATTATCATTAATTTATCTTTACTATGAGTATTATTATTAGCAATACATCCTGGAGTTAAACAAGGCATATTGATTGGAGTTTCTTGAATTCCTACTGCAGATAAAATTTGCGTTTGTAGTGGCTTGCTGTTATGGTTACGACTTTTGCTCCTGGTTCAATATCACACGACTTTCACGAAATAAGAATACAACTTTATGGACTGCTTGTAGTCATATAATATTTGAACGACAGGATAAAGCGCCATCTGTAATAATGGAGGCTTTAACATTTTAGTTTAAATTAAAACAGATATAAAATACGGATATAATTGATCAACGTAACGGTTTTTCTTCTGATATGGATTTACTTTGTCTTTTTCTAAGATATAAAAATTATTTATACTTATCTGTACAAGCCAAAGTTCCTCCCACCAATCCATCAAATTAGCATTTTAAGTGTTGTAGGCAGTTTAAAAGTCATTCAAAAGTTGAAAATTAAGTTATTTAAAAATCAACGAGGCTTGGCTTTTGTTCTAGTGCATTTTATACTCTGATTATGTGACATTATAGATTGATGGTATATATTAAATTATGTTAGTTGTTACTTCTCTACTGATTTGGTTTAATTGTGTAACTTATTTCAGTTCTTGATACCTGTGGGAAGTGTGACAAAAATTACCAAAGAACGTACAGCCAAAATAATACCCAACGCCATTGGTATAACAACACACGATGAAAAGGTTTGTACTTATCCTTATGTATACTTTAAGTAAACCCATTTTTTCAGTAATTCTGTTACAGTTACATAACATAGTAAAATAGGCTCATTTTATATTATAATATTATTTTTCTGAACGATGACATTTCTTGCTTAATAACTCGTAATTTCTTTACTGTCGATAAGAAAACGAAAAAGTTTGTTTGTTTGTTTTGAATTTCCCCGTCACACCAAACATGCTCGCCCTTTCAGCCATGACGGCATTATAATGTTACGGTCAATTCCACTATTCGTTGGAAAAAGAGTATCACAAGAGTTGGCGATGGGTGGTGATGAAAAGCTGCCTTCCCTCTTGTCTTACACTACTAAATTAGGAACAGCTAGCGCAGATAGCCCTCGTGTAGCTTTATAAAAGAAAAAAAACCCTAAACAAACCAAACCAAATATGTATGCTTATGTTAGCAAAACATTAAACCAGAAAACCAGGTATTACACGTATAATGGAAGCATACATAACAGTTGTTTGTTTTTGTTGGTAAGGAATATATCATATATATTTCATAGCTAAAATGTTCATACCTACACACCTTAAACAGAAATTAAAGCAATAAAACATCAGTGTAAAAAAATTAACATCAACTGAGTAAGCATTCTATGTTGGATAACATCAGTATTTTTTTCTTAGTATGTTTTTGGGTCACTATTGTCCAGAGATGCCTCCTACCAGCTGTTATACAAAATTTGGAAAAAATCGTTATGCGAGGTAAGTAATTAATTTTCTGAGTTATCACGTTCAAAATAGGTAATAAAAAATAACAAAAATAGAAGTGTGTATTTGTCATAACAATGATAAGCATTTTAATGACTAGGCATTGTCGTAACAATGATAAGCATTTTAATAACTAGGCATTGTCATAGTGGCAAGGCTTATGGACGATGTTTGTTTAATTTATTGCATTGCTTATCAGGAACTTTGTCAACCAGATGACAGTGAAAGTGAAAACACCTCTGTCATACTTCCGGTAGGTGTTTTAAATGTACTACAGTTTTTATTTCTTCTTCTATCTACACAACTTTCTCTGTTTGCAGTTATTTACTCTTGTCCGCCTATTCGTTTCTAATGGCATGCACGTTTACATTCACTGTTCAGAATTTATCAGCACTAAACATTTTATCTTCTTTGTCTCCTAATTCAGTCATTGTTTGTCTTTTAGATTCAACTTATTTTTAACTGTTTACGAATTCGCATATTAAGTTAGTTTCAAAATATAAAAACGTGTCAACTTACTACTTGGCTTTCTATTTTCGCTTTTATAAATTATTATTTTTAGTACACCATATACCACTACAAAATATTAAATTTACCCGAACTAAATCTGCGTCTTGAAAACCAAATTATAAAAAAAGTAAACAAATTATTAATAAATTGAATATTATTTCTTTAAGTAATTAGTCCATTTATAAAGTAAATCTCAACCAACCTTCAAATGTGCGACCATATAGTTTATTGACGATGCCGTAGAATCAGTATACAAAGGACTTTTTGACAATATGTCTGTTCCTGATAAAGATGTAATATTAGTTATTTAAAAACTTGTGTACACATTTGTGGACTATCAGAATGATCCTTAAATATGTAAAAAAGAAAAAAAAACGTATTGGAAAAGTGAAAGATTTCAGGGGTTTTTGTGTATACATTTACAGATCATGAGACACTACATTTACTCGTTTCATTGGTTTAGTGATACATAAAATAACTGAAGAATGTATTGTGTCACTGGGACAACATTTGATTCACCGAGTGGCATTTGATTATTTCAACCGATTTATAAATATTTTCAAACAATAAGGCTTTGGATAACAATATGAAACCTGTCACCTGTGAGCACTAGAGAACAGTCGATAAAATACTTTTAAAGTTAGTAAATGAAGTATTTGTTGTTGTTGTTTTAAGATGATATGAAAAATTTATAACTTTTCAATATAAGACGTACTGGATACATTAATTTTCGTCTGTTGTAACACATCACTCCAGTAAGCAACTGTTGATAAAAGGTGTTTTAAGTTGGTTTTATAGCAGGTTGTACTAATTTATTTCTGAACTATAATTGTAATTGATATTATCTGGTGACAGAATAATAAAACAGGTATTACTTTTACGTGTACAATACGAGCATATATGGGGCTTCAAGCTTACAACACCAACAATGTTTCGTTTTCCTGTCGCATTAGAAAGGAATAGAAGACAAAAGCTTCACTTCTAGTTCTTCGGATCAAACGACTACTGATGACGTCAGTTCCCTTTCAACTAGGACTAAAAAGGAATATATTCGAAAATCACTGTCCAGTCGTTCATCCTTGTCGTCCTGGTACAACTTTCATGGTGCGACCAGCAATCCTGGTGAAGTTTCTCCCAAGTGCCAACCGTCAAACAATGTTGTTTGGAGTATCACCAAAGGTAAGAACACCGACTTGTGACAGATTTAAAGCTTCGAATCACCCATGTAGCCGTGATCTAATTAGCCTCTTAAAGATAGCTTATTACCCTTTCTGTGCTACATTAAATCACTGGTTATATATTTTACTAAAGAATAAGGTTTGATAGCGTTGGGAAATTTTGTATTTTTGACAAAAAAGTTACGAAACAGACAGGTACAAAATTTTGCTCATATTCAAACAACAATTTTTGTATTACATTAAAAAGGATAAATGTGTTTTGCAAAGGTTGAAATGAAAGGAAACAAGAGTTTTTATAAAATTATGGAAAAATGAAATATATAATTGTGGTATCGAAGCGATTATTGTTGTTTGGTATTGAATCTCTACAAATAAATTAACAGCATTCAGTATTGTTAACGTCATCACCAGCCCTCTAGAAAAACAAACACGAAGACCAACCACAGATTCGTGATATTGACGGATGAATCCTTTTGTTTTGTCGGTGCTTAGATTCAGTAGTAGATCTGGACGGGGGATCAGGTTCATTGTTTATATTAATGTTTCCCTTTTCATTTATGAACGACCGATAATAGCTATAGCTAGATTACTTCTGCAGGGTCTTGTTTCGAAATTTGAAAATTTCTTTAAATTGAAAACTAAGAGTAACAGATATTTGTTTCTTGCTTTTGTAGTTAATATTTTATGCTATGTAAAAGCTTAGAGAATGCATATTTCTTGTTGTGTTTCATGGTAGTACCAATTGCAAAGTTAAGCGTCCCTTATGTGACGTCATTTTAGTGTCTAAGACTAATTTACAGACAGCACACTACTGTACAGTGGTGCAATGGGTTAAAATAGGTGACTCCTTCAGGTGGTTTTCACGTCCTTTTGGAACAATAATGGAAAAGTGCATCAAAACCATGAAACTTCTGCATGCGTTAATCCTGGAGATTTGCTGTTATGTGCAGCAACTTCTGTTTTATAAATTTCTAAGCTTTTATTTTTTATCACACACAAAGCAATACATAGCTTAAAATTATTCATCTAGCCGCTAGAGAAAGTGACAACTTTTGATAGATTTAGTGGATAATCCGCAAAGTTGACAACACTTTCAAAATCGAGGGTTTGAAAACTTTGTACGGTCCCTCAATCACATTAGACATTAGGCATCACAGAGTAAACTGACCATATTACATATCAGAGAAATGGGTAAACGAGAAACAAAACATTGAAACAAATATTATTCTAATACAATATCTGAATAAACTTGTAAACTACACGGGTTGAGTACGTTATATTAAAATGTCTCACAACCATGCATTTTGACATTAGCCCTGCAGCGTTTTTACCATTGTAAAAGGTTTATTACAAGGCTGTCATATTCAAAGCACACCTTTCTTCAATAAATGCTTTTCACAAGCCATCTAATGTACGAAGGCGACAGTTTTTCGATGCCCATTTCAACTGTTTGATCATACAGAAATTTAAAGGCGCTTTATAAACTCATTTGTCTTCGGATGGAAGAGCATAATATTCATTTTATTCTCTGGCTGCTTGAAGTACGCTGTCCAGGCATAGATCCTGCTATCTGGTGCACATGAAGAATACTTGCCACTGACCAACATGCTCATGAATTTTCGCCTGTTGACAGACTTTTCTTATCATGGCTTGGCTAAGGTAGGACTTGTTGCAAGTCTGTTTTAGATGGATTCTATGTACAAAGTTGATCTACACTTCTTTCTTTTCCACGTCTTCAAGTCCAAGTCTCCGAACAGGACACACCTTTATGATTCGAATGTATGGATATTTTTGATTGGAAAGGGCTGTTACATACCCTTTTCAAAAGCAATCAGTTTTCAGTGACATCATACTACTAATAAAATGCCAATATTAAAATGTAATTTTTATACATGCCGTTCTAACCTGACTGTATAGCAGCTGTGGTTGTCACGTGATTTGTTAATTTGAATATCTAAATTTGCTACATCATACCAACTTGCTGTATATTATAATGAATGAGATTAACTCGTATCTAATTATTAGAATACTTATTTAAACTTTATTAATTAATTATTTTGATACCCTAGGCGACTAAGATCTTATGTTGTTTATTTTTATATATCTGAACAATATTTGTGGTTTGTTTTGTATGATATTTGTTATTGCTTTATTTAGTTAAGTTTTAGTATCAAGTTTAAGTATATAATAGATATTAAGTTCTTTAATAATGTTTGTCTTAATTTACTTTAAAGAATTACATAGTATTAAAGTTGTTATAATATCAGAATTAATGAGTGATAATATTTAGGTTTAAGGAAGAATAAAGTATGTGAGGAGCAGAATAATATTTTAACACAAAAAGCACTGTAAACATGTAAAATAATTACAAAATAGTAAAAGAAAATATAAAAACTCCGGCTAAGTTTGAAGGAACATTACCTGTTACGAAAGTGCTATCATATATTACAGCTATACTAATAATCGATATACGTGTAAAGTGCTATTTCATTCCTGTCGGAAATTTCCTTTTGCTAGTCAGCAATAAATTAGCAGGTTTAAAATACGCAAATCCAGAATTCGATTCCCTGTATACGGAGTCCATTTTGTAACTTTCACTAATAAAAACCACTACAGTAACATCCAAGCAGTCCAGTTTCTGTATAATAATATTTCAGTATTATATGTGTTTTCACTCTTATTTAGACTACGAACTGCTCATGGAACAAGGGTTTCTTGGTAGTTATTTAGAAGCCTTTCTTGTTTGTATTAAGGTTGATTAAACATAACTACGGTGCTGTTCAAAGGCTTTTCTTCTTTTCAATGAACAAGCTTATTTGAGCTAATAAATCCACCTCAATTTACGAATGTTTGCTGCGAAAATTCTGATTGCACGTCAGTCGATAGAAAAAAAATTAAAGTATATCAAACCACTTTCATAGTTATCGAAGTACAATTTAAAATTTGCTTAGGTGTTTTTTGTTTGTTGGTAAGCACCAAACTACACAATAGGCTATCTGTGCTCTTTCCACTGCAGGTATCGAAATCAGATAAGTTCTCAAAAGTGCCGGTGAGTACAGGAAGCTCCATGATGGTTATGCAAGTGTTACCAGTGCTTAAAGTGGGGCGTTATTTCATGCCACTTCCTTTCAGGAGGGCTCGAAACTATCCCCCTGCTTTTACTAGAGATAAAAAAACTACAATAAATTCAGAGTGGCTATTTGAAACTCAGAATTATTGATCTAATTTAACATCATAAAGAAATTAATTGGGTTCTCTTTTCTTTTTTAAATTAAAGAATTTTGCAAACCATCATGTTTCTTCTTATCTTCCATTTCAAGCACTACACGAAAGATTACAGCGTTAACCTTTAATAAGGAAGTTCATAAAAATAAGTTTGTATAACTTTTGCAGCATATATACTAAATTTATTACTTTACTGTATTTTTTTCTATTTGCAGATTATTTTGGCAAGGTAGAAGACATCTTCTTCAGCATTTGCAAGTAAGTATGAAACAAGTGAAACAAAACAGTCAGTCTATTTACATTCACGTTAACCTAAAAAGTCGAGACTGTGCGCAGAAATTGTCACATAGGGATGAGTAAAATAACAAAAATATGAAATAGCTGAACGAGGGCTATCTACGCTAGCCGTCTCTAATTTAGCAGTGTAAGACTAGAGGGAAGGCAACTAGTCATTACCACCCATCGCCAACTCTTGGGCTAACTTTTTACCAACGAATAGTGGGATTGACCGTCATATTATAACGCTCCCACGGTTGAAAGGGCGAGCATGTTTGGTGCGACGGGGATTCAAACCCGAGACACTCAGATTGCGAGTCGAGTGCACCAATCAGCTCGGCATGACGGGTACCAGTAAAGTTCAAGAGAATACACAAGTTTACGAACCCGCACAAATTGATCATGCACTGTGCAACAAAATTATTACATTTGCTTGTTCCTGGGCAGAAAGTGTTATTTCCCAATTGCTTATGCCTAAAGTAAATGGAAAAGACTTATTTTTCTCTTCAGACTTTGCTTTTGTGACTTGGATAATGAAATTTCAAATTTACCCATTTTCCAGAACATTCCAGATAGAATTTTCTAGAACTTTCCATAGTAATATATATATACAGGGGCTCACCACTTCAGTTTAGTTATAGCTGCCTTAGTGAACGCATAGACCTATCTGATTTTATCAGAGGTGGCACCAAGAAGCTGCAAGCATTCTGCTATGTATGTGGTCAGTTTATCAAGACAAGAACGAAAAAGTACTCTGTGACAGTATCTGCTAAAATATGTGAAGCCTACAAGGTATATTTCGGCATGCTTGTCGGGGATCAAGACAAACCTTGGGCACCTCATTTTACTTGCGACCACTGCAAAAAACTCTAGAAAGTAAGACGAACAATTTTTGCTTGCTTGAATAGAAAGGTTTTATATTATACAAATTTTAGACCTTTTAAAATTCGGTGCACCTCAAAGAGGAATACAACATCGTCAAGACCTTGCTAGAAGCCTTGAAGTATGATGAGTATGGCTGGGAGGTTATCGGAGACTTCAAAATCGTGACATTCATGATGGATCTCCAAGGAGGCTTCACCAACTTTCCCTGTTATCTTTGTTTTCAGGACACCGCAGCACACTATAACAGAAAGCACTGGTCACAACGGACCCAGTTCTCTGTGAAGAAGCACAATGTCAAGTGTGAGCCGCTATTGGACCTCCAGAAGGTGTTTTTTCCCACCATGGCACACAAAAATTGGCTCTTATGAAACAATTTATCACAGCTGTTGATAAGGGGTCTGCAGCCATCAAATACCTTCGAGACTTCTTCCCTAAGGCTGTCTGAGGCAGAGGTCAAAGTTGGTGTCTTCGTTGGATCACAAATAAAGAAGACCCTGTAGTGCACATAATTCCCCAAGAAGTTCAGTAGGAAGGTAATAAAACCTAGGAGCAGCTTTGTCGTAGTCGTTCAGGCCTTCTTGAGCAATTACAAGGCCAAAAATTATGTGGAACTGGTTGAGGCTCTGGTGAAGAACTACAGCAAAATGAGCTGCAGGATGCCCCTGAAAGTCCATGTCCTTGACGTTTACCTTGATAAATTAAAGAACATGGGAGCATACTTAGGAGCAAGGCAAGCGCTTCCACCAAGATATACTGGATTTTAACGCCGCTACCAAGGAGCGTATAAAGAAAACATGATGGAAGACAATATTTGGGGGCAAATACGTGAGTGATTTACATTGCAGTCGCAAATCTAGAAAAACTACTCACTTCTAAATATTTTTGTATAACTTTAGTATAAATACATGTAAATCTTGATTCATATGTTGTTTTATTCAGACCTTATGTAAATGAAACTGTGCAAATTTTCCCGTTTTTACACAGAAAATGGGTTAATTTCTAAATTTTATTATCCAGGTCACATAAGCAAAGTTTGAAGGGAATAATGGCCTTCCTCTGTTACATAATGTCATCGGGTAGAACAGGAAATTGTACATTATAGCACAAAACTGAATTGCTTTGTAACTATTCCTATATTTAGAAACTAACTTTTCGTCAGTCGCTAGAGCATTCAAATGTCATTTGAAACTGAAACTTGGGTCATGCAAGATCTTTAAAAAAATGTTTGATCTCCGTATTCATCAGTAGTTAAAATCCTTAAATCTCATTTACATGGGTATTGTGTTTCGCCTCTTAATTTCATTCGTTTAACATGCATTATAAACAGCGCTGCATGTTTATGTTTGTTTTGAAATTTCGCACAAAGCTACTCGAGGGCTATCTGTGCTAGCCGTCCTTAATTTAGCAGTGTAAGACTAGAGGGAAGGCAACTAGTCACCACCACCCATTGCCAACTATTTTACCAACGAATAGTGGGATTGACCGTGACATTATAACACTCCCACGGCTGAAAGGGCGAACATGTTTGGAGCGACGGGGATGCGAACCCTCAGGTTACGAGTCGCAGACCTTATCACGCTTGGTCATGCCGGGCCTGCGCTGCATGTTTAGGATTATCCTTGAATTACATGTAATATCAATGTCCGTGTTTACATTTGTTTGAATAGCACTTCAAAATCCTTCGTTGCATGGCAACTCAATCTTTTAGCTTGGGCCCGAGTTGGATATATAAAGCTTTAATCTCTATCTAATATTTATATCAAGTTTAATTAATAAAAAGAAATGCTTTACCCAATGGGAAATCGAATTTATATTATCAGATACTTTGTAATCGTTTAAAATGACTCGAGAGTTACGCTTAATAACTGTGGGCATATTCACATCTAACATACTATAATAATGAACATACTACTTTATTGACTTGTATAGGTTAGAGACGGCTTGAAGGTTTTTTTTAATTTTGCGCAAAGCTATTCGAGGGCTATCTGCGCTAGTCGTCCCTAATTTAGCAGTGTAAGACTAGAGGGAAGGCAGATAGTCATCACCACCCACCACCAATTCTTGGGCTACTCTTTTACCAACGAATAGTGAAATTGACCGTCACATTATAACGTTCCCACAGCTGAAAGGGCGAGTATGTTTGATGTGATGGGAATTCGAACCCATGACCCTCAGATTACGAGTTGAGTGCCTTAACCACCTGGCCTGAAGGGGGTAGGAATAAAACTTTAGTTCGAGTGGAACATAACGGCTAATGTGGAATGTTTTTTCACAGTTTTGTGTTATTTCATAAAATTGTTATATAATTACTAGTTGATACTAATTAGTTTTATGATTATTACTTTATTTCTACACTGTTGATTTTGATAAAAGAAGCTTCCCTAACTGGTCAACGTTTCACAAATATTACATGTTATATAAACTCCCACTAAGGTGCATGTTTCATATTACTGTAACTTATCTTCAGTTTAAAATGTTGGTCGTAATTAATAGATTAACTGTTGAGACATCGTCACCAAAAAAATATATGTAAATACACAGTAAGAAAGTGTTGTCTTCACAATTGGTACCATTTAACATTTCTCATTCGTTGTATTTCACAATTACACTTTCTTTTTGCTGTACCTAATGTCATAGCAAAATAAAACTTTTTCCGTACATTTAATCATACAGACTAGGAAGGGCATTATTCCTGCACTGTTTTTGACCTATTTAGAAATTAATATACAAAAATGTTTATTTTTTGTGCTTCAGACTTCCTCGGACATACTTACTACTGGCTGTCTCCTCTGTACTGTAAGTTGAAACTTTTATAGTTAGTGGTTTTATATGTTTGTAATTGAGTCAGCCAAGTAAAATTCGGATTATTCGGTAAATATTACGAGTAAGGACGTCAGTGTAAATAGGTAATTTATACACTTTCTTTTACACTGAGAACTCAAGGTACTACCGACTTATAAAGATTTCCAAGTTCTATTGATATCTCATCTAAAACTGCTTGTAAGTTATAAAGGATTTAAGCTTAAGTTTCATAATCGGATTCAAGCATCAGCAGTGGTATGCCAATAAGAACTATGAAATGTATTAATTTTTTTATGGTACAATCATTATAAGAATTTAGTACTATGAAAGAAAAGGCTTACCCTATATTAAAATAATTCTTCGTTGTTATAATCTCTATTCACAACACTCATAGATACGTTGATTAATCCTTCCTGTCCAACACATTTCGTTCTAGTCTGGTGCTGCTTTTCTTGTCTGCAACGTTTCTCATGTACCGGATATCGGTGGTACATCGTCGGATAACCAACGTCGAGCAGTTGCAACCTTTTTCTATGTAATTATTTTTAGAAATGTATTGAATGTCTAATATCCTTTACAATTCTTCTTGCTTAATACTTATCTGCTTTTGATTCTAACATTTTTTACATTTTAATAAGCTAAAGTTGATGTTCCGGTGGGAAACATTTTCATCTAAATACAAATCATTAACCTCTTTCCCTCGTTTGAAAACAAAATACATATTTTTGCAATAACACGTCTTGACCGCCAGTTCTAAGATAAATGAGCTAATTTCTTTTTTCTTTATTTTTTTTCTTAGACTGAAGCAAAAACAGAAGAAGTTCGGCCAATCAAAGATAGTAACTGAAGAAGTGATTCAGTTGACAGACAATCTACAGAATCGAATCAATCAACTAGTACTGGTAATTTTTTCCCAACTTTATTTGACAATTAAAATACTTGTGTGTACATTTACATTGAGGTTCAGTTTTATAGTTTAGCCCTATCCAGCCAGCTTTAATTAATAAAAAATTCTAACAAAAATAAACCTGTTTTGGTTATATTAAATGGCCCAAAATCTTTTACATTCAATATTATTTCTCATAAAATCTTTTCAAGTAAATTCACCAATAAAATATTTAGGCAAAATTCTTAAGAATGCAAAGATTACTGTGTAGTATTAAAGAGTTTCTGTTCCTGATTCACTTGAAATAAAAATTATCTCGTAACAGCTGGTATGGGTATTAACAGTTTTACTGATGAGCAGACATGTTAACCTGAAGATGACCAAAGAAAGTCGAAAACGTTGTTCTCTGCTTATCAATAAGTGTTAATACCCATACCAGCCCTTCTGAGATACAGTTCCTGTTCTGTCTCAATTTTTTGATGTCATAAAAATTCTTTTGTAACATCTCATTGAAGGAGGAAGTAAAATTATACAAACTTCGTGCAACCAAATTGACCTATTAATATGTAAATTTTTCTCAAATTAAAATGTTCAGTGACTTATAACCGATATATTTGCTACATTTATAAGACAATAAATAGTGTATTTACATTTAATTTTCAATTTTAAGATAATGGTAATGCAGTTAGTATCTCACAATATGTATAATGAACCACAATGAGCAATAACATAATACTGAGCACAACTTGTAAATGTTTACTCCACTATTGTAGGTCAGGAAATCCTTAACTGAGCTGATGGATGTTGCCATACAAGATAAAAATTCTTGCAACACTGAAAAAGAGGATGATGTAGATACTGTTCCAGGACAGTGGGTGGTTGTTGGAACATGAGAATTCCAACATCCTTTATTCCATCTTGGCAAGCCAAATCATATAAATTCCATGTACTTTTCACTTAATCTAGTCACTTTCTTTTCTGGTTAAATAAAATTTGAAAGTCACCTATTGGTGACACCAATTTGTAAACATTCGTTCCATTTTAATGCATTTAGTTTGTAATTTAACCAAAATGGACAATTAATTCTAAACCTACCAGTACCAACTTGATTTATTTTTGTAATTTTAAAATTTATCATATATTTGCAACTATTAATGAATATACATCTATTTAACTGCATGCTCATTCCTTGCTTAGACCATGAAGCACTGAAGGAAATTTCTACAGAATCATGCTACTAGTAAAGATTTCACTTGAAATCTTTATTTTAGAACATGATCAAACCAAAATGTTTATTGAAACATCACAGCTGAAGAAAGGTTTCACCATGATAATTTCATTGAATATTTTTTCCTTCCAAAATATCTTTTAATTTAAAAAACAGTGTCAATTAATTTCTTTAAATTGATGTGACAAAGTCTTAATTATATGAATAAATTTTTAATGTAATAATTATATACTTTTACACAAATGCTACTGCTAAATGAGTTATGGCATTAAAAAATAAATTTCTTGTACCATATTTCTGTTACATTTCAATTATTTTAATAATTGGATGCAACTACAAATGTTTAATAAACACAAATAAACATTACTACTAATTTGTGGAATAAGGAAGAGAAATGAACTCTACAGGAAATATTGGAAGCTTCAAATCAGTATGGGGGATAAGCCTTGGTTAACTCATACATTGGTATAACCTGCTGCAATGGCAAGGTTTGTTCTTGTAACAAATCCTGCAAAGAAAAAAACAAGTTTTATATATATACTTGATCAATTCTATTTAATTAAACAAATAAGTGATGCAGAACAATATTATATAATTGTTTTCAGAAACTACCAATGTAACAAAACAAAATCACCTAAGCCTTTATACAGCTGATCAGAATTCTAGGTAAAATTTAAATGCCGCACTCTGAAAATATTTTTCATATTCAGTTACCCTAGTATCAAATATTTTAATGGAGTATTTTCTTTTCCCTGTTCTAAGACTTACTGTTCCTAAATTATCAGTGTAGAGTGAAATCAAATTTCACAATATATTTTCAATCATTACTATATACAATTATTCAGCTGGTAATTAAAATATTACCATTCCTAATTTGTTTTGTGCAAAAAGCTGCAAAAGTTGTGCTCTGCTCAACAAGTTTGTCAGAATTAAATCTTTGACATTATAAATTACTAACTGAAATACCTGTCCACTGGATGTGTGAAATAAAAATTCATTTGTGACAAGGACAGGAGACAGTACTTCCACTTTTACTTAACGTAATAAACATTAAATGCAAATATACATAAAGGTACCAACACTGAAAATACAAAAAACATTTTCCTTGTAAAAGGGAATCTTCTTTTTGTGAATTTTTTTTACATGTACAGCCTTAGTAGTCAACAGTACAGGTTCTAAAGAGTTTGTTTTTCTTAACTCAATCTTTACTGTTCAGAGTTCTTTTTTGCCTGAAGTTCTCTTAGGATTTTGTGTAATTCCTTGAAATCCATAATAGAAACTATCATCCTTCATGACACGCAAACAAAATTTTTCAAAAATTCTTATTTATTCTGGAAAAATACTTGTATTTTCACATAAAAAAGTTATTCCTTATGTGTGATATTAAGTGTTAATTATGGTAATACTAACAGCCCACAACTGTAATTATTACTTGCATTAAAATAACTTGCATACCAATCAGTTCAACAGTCATATCAGAGTTGTTAAATTAATGCTTTCAGACACCAAAAGTTACTTTCATGTTCATATAAATACATCGAAATTACTAGTCATTATAATGAAATTTAAAAAATGATGCAAAGAGAGTTGGATAAGGAGTACTTTCAAGCAAATAAATGAAGGTTAATAAGTAACCTCAAGAAATACCAGAAAAATTATTTTATGCCTCTTTTGACACTCTCTCATCTTGTAAACTGTTGAGGAGTAACACAAAGGCAAATATATAAAATTTCATGTTTAAGTAATTAACACATACCAAGTCAGCTGTGTTCTTGACCACACGATGTACTGTAGCAACACCAGGATCTCTCCAAGATTTTACAATAGACTCTACATCTTCCTGTTAATTTCAAAATAATACTTATTTTAATTGTGTATATATATCAAGTTCCATATAATACTGACATTACAAAAATGACAATTCTAACTAAAGGAATCTAAAAAAAACTTCACCCTTCTTCTATTCTTTGAAATTTGCCAGGGAAACCGTGAGTTTGTTGCATAAACAGTTTGCAAAGGCTGAGAGTACTACATCAGTGACATTCTGAGTTTCTGACTGGTTCTTTACATTAAAGACAGAAGTATGTGCACTTAAGCATTTTGAAAATGGACAGAAGTTGGCAAAACCAATGTGTCTTGCTCATCAGAATAAATGATATCTAAGCAAATAAGAGAGATATGTTTTCATTTTTGATTCTAGCTTATAAATATTTGTAAGCCCAGTTCCAAATTCACCAGAAACTATAGACTTTGGACATTGAAAGCAAAATATGAACCAGTACTGCATTCAACATCCCATGTGACACAGAAAAATGGATAGTTAGGATTTCCTTTTTTATATTCATTTTAATTTAAAACGAACTGATGGATTAACACTAAAATTTAAATTATAATCTACAGTCTAATTGCAAATTTATTGACATTCATAATATTTAAAAAAAGTGTGAATGCACATCAAAAAACATATGACATGGCACTTGACCTGTCCATAAGGTTTTTAATAAAAAGAAATATTTGTAAGAAAGATAACTTCAAGTGGTAATGATAATACTAATCACACTAGTATTATGATGCATTTTTAGTTGGCATAGGATATAGAAGAAACAAATAGCCTTTTAAATACCCTCAAAACCTTTGATGTACCTTGTTTAGTATTATAAAAAAAATGTTTGAATGTAATTTATCAAGCCATTTTTTTTGGTAGGCTGGCAAAAGTATAATAATGACAAACAGGTCATTTTGAGCAGATTTTAATTTCCTTTTAGTGTTGTTTGAAAAATGAATCTTCACTGTTTGAGGTGCAAGTAGCCAAACATTCTATTTGGGTTTTGTGCAATTCTTTGCAATACTATTACAAACCACTATTGTTTTTCACAATAAATGCATGAATAATCTTAAAAAATTAAAATCTAATTTGCACTGATGAAATTACATCATTTTGATAGAAAAACTAAAACTCTTACAAAGAACACAATCAAAACTGCTTCTTGAAATTTGATGTTAATAATGGTAATATTAACATCTCACAACTGTGATTATTGCTTGTATTAAAACAAGTTATATAAACGGTCACCACTTATATCCGAGTTGTTTAAATTAATGTTTTTAAATACCAAAATTTACTTTCACGTGTGTATAAATACATCAGAAGTACTCTCTTGACTTTCTGATAAAATATCAAACATGATGATACAGAGTTGTGTATTGTACTTTCAAGCACATTAATTAAGGTTAATGAGTAACCTCAAGAAATGCCAGAAAAATTGTTCTATGCCTCTTTTGACACTCTCTCATCTTGTAAACTGCTGAGAAGTAACACAAAGGCAACTAAAATATAAAATTTAATGTTCAAATAATTAATACGTACCAAGTCAACTGCATTCTTGACCCCACTATGTACTCTAGTCCATCATGTTGTCCAAACTTAGTAGGGATCCCCTCATTTTTGGTAGCCTCTGCACCCTCCTAATAATATGAAAATAACTCTTTGAACTATGCATACACACATGAAGTGCCATTTGATACTAAAAGTTTATAAATGTTAACTAAAGCAATCTCAAAACATTTCAAATTCCCACAAAATTTCAGATTAATGAACTGATGAAAAGTCTTTTACAGTGCGATATTTCAAAATATAGAATCTAGTGATCAACACACTGGATACAATAATAGAAACTTTGATTTTTTTTGGCAGCACAAAGTTTCAGTAACTGAGTACTTTAACCATATGGCAACAGGTTTGTTAATCTCATCAATCTTGAAAAACGATAAAGCTGGACGGTTGCAAGTTCGAGGCTGACTTGCATCACACTCTGGTTCCATGAGCAGAACAAATTCAACGTGCTCTCAACTGATGGTTATCTTGTGATGAAGTGATATCCCATTCAGGAGGAAGGAGTAACCATTCTCACACATTTATGATATTTAAACAAGAATTCAGAATGTGATCCTATGTGTCATTTCAACATGGAAAAGACTGAAATTTGATCTGAAACTTCACCATTTCCTACATTTATCTTCAGATAATTTGGCAAACTGTTAACATTTCAAGTCTTTCATATAAAAAATTCTTAATGTTTTATATTAAATATCTGTCTATTAATTTCCTAAGCCTTTATACAGCTGATCAGAATTCTAGGTAAAATTTAAATGCCGCACTCTGAAAATATTTTTCATATTCAGTTACCCTAGTATCAAATATTTTAATGGAGTATTTTCTTTTCCCTGTTCTAAGACTTACTGTTCCTAAATTATCAGTGTAGAGTGAAATCAAATTTCACAATATATTTTCAATCATTACTATATACAATTATTCAGCTGCTAATTAAAATATTACCATTCCTAATTTGTTTTGTGCAAAAAGCTGCAAAAGTTGTGCTCTGCTCAACAAATTTGTCAGAATTAAATCTTTGACATTATAAATTACTAACTGAAATACCTGTCCACTGGATGTGTGAAATAAAAACTCATTTGTGACAAGGACAGGAGACAGTACTTCCACTTTTACTTAACGTAATAAACATTAAATGCAAATATACATAAAGGTACCAACACTGAAAATACAAAAAACATTTTCCTTGTAAAAGGGAATCTTTTTTTTGTGAATTTTTTTTACATGTACAGCCTTAGTAGTCAACAGTACAGGTTCTAAAAGAGTTTGTTTTTCTTAACTCAATCTTTACTGTTCAGAGTTCTCTTTTGCCTGAAGTTCTCTTAGGATTGTGTGTAATTCCTTGAAATCCATAATAGAAACTATCATCCTTCATGACACGCAAACAAAATTTTTCAAAAATTCTTATTTATTCTGGAAAAATACTTGTATTTTCACATAAAAAAGTTATTCCTTATGTGTGATATTAAGTGTTAATTATGGTAATACTAACAGCCCACAACTGTAATTATTACTTGCATTAAAATAACTTGCATACCAATCAGTTCAACAGTCATATCAGAGTTGTTAAATTAATGCTTTCAGACACCAAAAGTTACTTTCATGTTCATATAAATACAACGAAATTAATAGTCATTATAATGAAATTTAAAAAAATGATGCAAAGAGAGTTGGGTTATGTACTTTCAAGCAAATTAATGAAGGTTAATAAGTAACCTCAAGAAATACCAGAAAAATTATTTTATGCCTCTTTTGACACTCTCTCATCTTGTAAACTGTTGAGGAGTAGCACAAAGGCAAATATATAAAATTTCATGTTTAAGTAATTAACACATACCAAGTCAGCTGTGTTCTTGACCACACGATGTACTGTAGCAACACCAGGATCTCTCCAAGATTTTACAATAGACTCTACATCTTCCTGTTAATTTCAAAATAATACTTATTTTAATTGTGTATATATATCAAGTTCCATATAATACTGACATTACAAAAATGACAATTCTAACTAAAGGAATCTAAAAAAAACTTCACCCTTCTTCTATTCTTTGAAATTTGCCAGGGAAACCACGAGTTTGTTGCATAAACAGTTTGCAAAGGCTGAGAGTACTACATCAGTGACATTCTGAGTTTCTGACTGGTTCTTTACATTAAAGACAGAAGTATGTGCACTTAAGCATTTTGAAAATGGACAGAAGTTGGCAAAACCAATGTGTCTTGCTCATCAGAATAAATGATATCTAAGCAAATAAGAGAGATATGTTTTCATTTTTGATTCTAGCTTATAAATATTTGTAAGCCCAGTTCCAAATTCACCAGAAACTATAGACTTTGGACATTGAAAGCAAAATATGAACCAGTACTGCATTCAACATCCCATGTGACACAGAAAAATGGATAGTTAGGATTTCCTTTTTTATATTCATTTTAATTTAAAACGAACTGATGGATTAACACTAAAATTTAAATTATAATCTACAGTCTAATTGCAAATTTATTGACATTCATAATATTTAAAAAAAGTGTGAATGCACATCAAAAAACATATGACATGGCACTTGACCTGTCCATAAGGTTTTTAATAAAAAGAAATATTTGTAAGAAAGATAACTTCAAGTGGTAATGATAATACTAATCACACTAGTATTATGATGCATTTTTAGTTGGCATAGGATATAGAAGAAACAAATAGCCTTTTAAATACCCTCAAAACCTTTGATGTACCTTGTTTAGTATTATAAAAAAAATGTTTGAATGTAATTTATCAAGCCATTTTTTTTGGTAGGCTGGCAAAAGTATAATAATGACAAACAGGTCATTTTGAGCAGATTTTAATTTCCTTTTAGTGTTGTTTGAAAAATGAATCTTCACTGTTTGAGGTGCAAGTAGCCAAACATTCTATTTGGGTTTTGTGCAATTCTTTGCAATACTATTACAAACCACTATTGTTTTTCACAATAAATGCATGAATAATCTTAAAAAATTAAAATCTAATTTGCACTGATGAAATTACATCATTTTGATAGAAAAACTAAAACTCTTACAAAGAACACAATCAAAACTGCTTCTTGAAATTTGATGTTAATAATGGTAATATTAACATCTCACAACTGTGATTATTGCTTGTATTAAAACAAGTTATATAAACGGTCACCACTTACATCCGAGTTGTTTAAATTAACGTTTTTAAATACCAAAATTTACTTTCACGTGTATATAAATACATCAGAAGTACTCTCTTGACTTTCTGATAAAATATCAAACATGATGATACAGAGTTGTGTATTGTACTTTCAAGCACATTAATTAAGGTTAATGAGTAACCTCAAGAAATGCCAGAAAAATTGTTCTATGCCTCTTTTGACACTCTCTCATCTTGTAAACTGCTGAGAAGTAACACAAAGGCAACTAAAATATAAAATTTAATGTTCAAATAATTAATACGTACCAAGTCAACTGCATTCTTGACCCCACTATGTACTCTAGTCCATCATGTTGTCCAAACTTAGTAGGGATCCCCTCATTTTTGGTAGCCTCTGTACCCTCCTAATAATATGAAAATAACTCTTTGAACTATGCATACACACATGAAGTGCCATTTGATACTAAAAGTTTATAAATGTTAACTAAAGCAATCTCAAAACATTTCAAATTCCCACAAAATTTCAGATTAATGAACTGATGAAAAGTCTTTTACAGTGCGATATTTCAAAATATAGAATCTAGTGATCAACACACTGGATACAATAATAGAAACTTTGATTTTTTTTGGCAGCACAAAGTTTCAGTAACTGAGTACTTTAACCATATGGCAACAGGTTTGTTAATCTCATCAATCTTGAAAAACGATAAAGCTGGACGGTTGCAAGTTCGAGGCTGACTTGCATCACACTCTGGTTCCATGAGCAGAACAAATTCAACGTGCTGTCAACTGATGGTTATCTTGTGATGAAGTGATATCCCATTCAGGAGGAAGGAGTAACCATTCTCACACATTTATGATATTTAAACAAGAATTCAGAATGTGATCCTATGTGTCATTTCAACATGGAAAAGACTGAACTTTGATCTGAAACTTCACCATTTCCTACATTTATCTTCAGATAATTTGGCAAACTGTTAACATTTCAAGTCTTTCATATAAAAAATTCTTAATGTTTTATATTAAATATCTGTCTATTAATTTCCTAAGCCTTTATACAGCTGATCAGAATTCTAGGTAAAATTTAAATGCCGCACTCTGAAAATATTTTTCATATTCAGTTACCCTAGTATCAAATATTTTAATGGAGTATTTTCTTTTCCCTGTTCTAAGACTTACTGTTCCTAAATTATCAGTGTAGAGTGAAATCAAATTTCACAATATATTTTCAATCATTACTATATACAATTATTCAGCTGCTAATTAAAATATTACCATTCCTAATTTGTTTTGTGCAAAAAGCTGCAAAAGTTGTGCTCTGCTCAACAAATTTGTCAGAATTAAATCTTTGACATTATAAATTACTAACTGAAATACCTGTCCACTGGATGTGTGAAATAAAAACTCATTTGTGACAAGGATAGGAGACAGTACTTCCATTTTTACTTAACGTAATAAACATTAAATGCAAATATACATAAAGGTACCAACACTGAAAATACAAAAAACATTTTCCTTGTAAAAGGGAATCTTTTTTTTGTGAATTTTTTTTACATGTACAGCCTTAGTAGTCAACAGTACAGGTTCTAAAGAGTTTGTTTTTCTTAACTCAATCTTTACTGTTCAGAGTTCTTTTTTGCCTGAAGTTCTCTTAGGATTGTGTAATTCCTTGAAATCCATAATAGAAACTATCATCCTTCATGACACGCAAACAAAATTTTTCAAAAATTCTTATTTATTCTGGAAAAATACTTGTATTTTCACATAAAAAAGTTATTCCTTATGTGTGATATTAAGTGTTAATTATGGTAATACTAACAGCCCACAACTGTAATTATTACTTGCATTAAAATAACTTGCATACCAATCAGTTCAACAGTCATATCAGAGTTGTTAAATTAATGCTTTCAGACACCAAAAGTTACTTTCATGTTCATATAAATACATCGAAATTAATAGTCATTATAATGAAATTTAAAAAATGATGCAAAGAGAGTTGGGTTATGTACTTTCAAGCAAATTAATGAAGGTTAATAAGTAACCTCAAGAAATACCAGAAAAATTATTCTATGCCTCTTTTGACACTCTCTCATCTTGTAAACTGTTGAGGAGTAACACAAAGGCAAATATATAAAATTTCATGTTTAAATAATTAATACATACCAAGTCAAAGAGTGTGAGTGTGAAATAGTCTGTTTTTCACTGATAGCAAGAGACATCTTCCGTACTTGTTCCTCGATTGCTTCTCGACTTCTCTACTTCCTTCCTCTGACTGAGATGAGATATGTCAATTTCAGGTCCTTTTATACTTGTGAAGGGGTGATTTGTTGGCCTATTCATAATGCAAAATGCCAACTGGTTGCCTGTTTATGAATTTCTAAGGCAATTTTTACTTAAAGTTTACATTGATGCATCACCAAATGGTTAAGGTTTCTTTCCTGTTTACAAACTTATAAGTTTGTCAGTTAATCAATCACTTGAAAATAGTCCACACTGTAGCATCAGTCCATCATCCAAGTTTCATATCCCCTTTTAACCTTGATAGCACAGCACACAGCAGAAATTTATCAGCAGCTTTCTCTGAATCTGACTTAAATAACTTTTCTGTTGTCCTTGATAGAATCAGTTCTTCACAAACTAGATATCGATTGATCATATTGCAAGAAGCATTTCCCTGAGCTGTCATTCTATAAGCATCCTTTTGATTCACAAACATATGTTCTTATACTTTATTATTTCTTGTTTATTAAAATAATTGTATGAGGCATCTTAATATCTAGCACTGCATCACTCCTCCCTATTTATTTGTTTTTATCACTGATCATTTCCATCCTTTCATTCACACAATCATTTACTATTATTCTATTAATACTACATCAATTACACATCATCTATTAAAAGCTTTATTCCTATTAATATTGTTTAAAGTAGCATATATGAAATTACACATACATCTCTTAACTATCATTTAACTATAAAATATTACATCATTATACAGGGTGTTGGGAAAATCACTGTGCATATTTATTAACAGACATGTTTCAATATAGAGTACAGGAAGTAAATACGAATGAAAATGATAAACAATGTTGACAGTGACCCCCGTTAGCATCAATACAGACTTGGGTCCTTTTATTTTGTTTCTAAACACCGCTATCAGTTGCTGGCTTGAAATAGACTGAATGAATGCTGTTATCACTGCTTTCAAGTCATCAAGCGTGCATGGATGATCTCGATACACTGCAGATGTTGCTGCTCCCCATAGATAAAAGTCTGGTGGATTCAGATCTAGTGAGTGTGGGGGCCACACATCTTTGGAAATAATCCTGTCTCTAAAACATTCCTTTAATAACTGCATAGATCTGTGAGATGTGTGGGCAGTAGCAACCATCCTGTTGAAACTATGAGTAACTGATTTCATCACTTGTCATCTGACCAATGAAGGTGTGAAGAATCTCCGAACAATAGCACTCGCTGTTTATTGTGTTCATAAACAAAATAGGGCCAACAATTTAACGTCTGGAAATTGCAACCCACAACCTTGAAATCATGTGGGGGTGTTTTGTGCATACTGTCATGATTATTGGATGACCACAATCTTGAATTTTGTTGGATAACATAACCTAAGAGATGGAACCAGGCTTCATCTGTGAAAAAGGCCACATCCAATATATTAATTGTATTCTCCTTGATAAATTGGTTAAACCATCTGCAATAGTGTATTCCTTTTTCATTATCATTTGCTTCCAGTTCTTGTACTGCCATTATTTTGTATGGGAAGAGATTTAATTTCTTTCTGATGGTCTTATGAGCAGTTCCAAGAACAATTTCATGCTGCTGAGTTAACTTTTGTAATGATTTTGATGGACTCTGCATCACACTGTCAAAAATATCCAACAGTTTCTCCTCCGATAGCTTTGCTGTCCTTCCACACCATTTGGCATCATCCACTGATCCTGTTTCCTGAAACTTATCAATAAGGTTACGAACTGCATTGCGATGTGAAGCAGATATACTGGGAATTTTTCAGCAAATCACTGTTGCACCACATCTGTGTATCTACCATTTTCTTGGAATATGTGTCCGATGAGCCATCCACGCTCTACAGTTGTTAAAACCATATTGGGATCAAAATTTGAAATATAATGAAATATGATTACAAGACTGCACAGTAACTTTCCAAACACCCTGTACAAAGAAAGTAAAGCACAGTAGAGGACAATGTTTCAAAAGTCTTCCACCTTTCATCTTCTAAACTTGTGACTCCATGACAGTGTGTTACCATCCATTCTACAAATTTCATCTTGAATACTCTGCCTAAACAATCTATCAAAAAATATAAGCACAATTTTTTTATTGCACTAAATTCAGTTTTAACAAGTAATTACATCTTTTCTCTTTCTGTATTAATATATTCCTCTTCTGCCTTTTTTGAAATTTCTGTTTGAAATGCTGAAAAACTGCTTCGTCACTGTTAACAATCCATTCATTTTGAGAAGTTGCTTTCCACTTTGCACAATGTTCGCATGGGTATTTTCGGTAAATACACATCACATTGTTGGTTGGTTTGGCGTTTTATGGCACAAAGTAACTAGGCTATCTACGCCAAACATTTTGTAAAAAGTGAAAATTATTAAAGTAAAGCAAAACAAATTTTGGAGAACAAGGGCTGCCAAACAAGAATGCACATTTCACGGTTTTAAGGCCTAACCCTCGAAATTGAAGCTAAACTCATATTATTAATTCTATAACGAAAATTATTATTGGAAACTTAGATAAACATATTTACCCATATTTATTGCACTTTGTCGCTATTTTGTTGTACAACTGTCCTAAATTTCAAATTCTATTAAAAACTACCAAATACTGACACTAATTTACCACGTTTCAAGGGCACAAAAGCTTGAATCAAATTCTTACTTTGGGGGTCTGGTTGGTGAAAGAACAATTAACGTTAGAGGACGCTCTAGCTAAATTTTAAATCAAGGAGTTTGTGTTATATAATACTCTAGCCTTTATAACTTTCTTGAATCGTGATATTGTTATCCACAAAATTGAAAAAAATTAGTTAATTTAAGTAAACAGTTTCTTATACTTATAAACGTATAATTCAATGAAAATATTCATTCATAACTTTATTTTAGAACTGAACATTTTAATCACCATTCATTTGGTTTGTTTTCTTGTATATATTATAACAGGCGTTTCGAAATGAAATTAATTAGTTTACAAGACTTGATTAACTATAACCATTTCATAATTAGCTTTATTAAAGTATATTAAAGGAATATACTTTCGGGCAAAACTAGCTATCTTCAACAACTTCAAGCCTCATTGAGTTATCACTGGATGTTTAGACAAGTTGATGTAATTTACAGCTTTTTACCAATTAATGGTTGTAAATAGTTAAAACAGTGATTAATAACAAATTAATTATATGTATAATATAGTATTATAACATAATAAAAGTTGTAATATTTGATAAGATATTAAAAACATATCAAGTTATTTTGATTTTGCAGACAGGGTATTCGGCTCGGCATGGTCAAGCGTGTTAAGGCGTGCGATTCGTAATCTGAGGGGTGCGGGTTCGCATTCCCGCCACGCTAAACATGCTCGCTCTGAAAGAACGTAGAGGCGTTATAATGTGACGGTAAATCTTATTATTCGTTGGCAAAAGAGTTGCCCCAAAGTGGTCGGTGAATGGTGATGACTAGCTGCCTTCCCTCTTGTCTCACACGGCTAGCACAATAGCCCTCGAGTAACTTTACGCGAAATAAAAAAAAACAATATAATATATATTATTAAGTCAAAATATATCATTAGTTTTAAGTCAATACAGCAAAGCCAGTGATCATAAAATGCATCTTAATTCACAATGTAATTGATAAATAGAGTTTAATAACTACCAAAGATAGAAACAAAAATATTATTCAAATTACAAGTGATTCATTATCTAAATATATACCATATTTTGGAATGTATTTCAAATCATGAATAGATTAAGTAAACATGCTTAAAAAGCAGGTTTACACATGATGTGTAATAATACGTATGGTTTGTGTGTGGAATTGAGCACAAAGTTACATAACGGGCGACCTGTGCTTTGCCCACCACTTATACCGAAACCAGGCTTCTAGCGGTGTGAGTCTGCAAATATACCACTGTGTCACTGAGGAGTAATCAAAATGAATAACAGTTTGGTGTCACTCAGTCAGCAAGTGTATTTTATCAAAATCATCGCTGTTATTGTGCTACACCAACAACAATGATGCGATACATGAAACAACTCTCAAGCCTAAACTAAGTTTAGCTCTTCAGTGTTTAACGAATATAAAACTATTTTCTTAAATATTTACATTTTAATATTAAAAACCGTAAGTCTTACTTTGTTGAAAAATTATTTTTAAATCAAATGTTCATAGTGGTTTTGCTGGCAGACGCTTTTACGTCACATGGCTTACGGCTAGAACTTTTAAGAATCGATTTGAGCAAAATACACTCAAGTTAAACATATCTCTAAATGGCTGATATGAGTATTAACACTTTTATTGATAAGCAGGAACAACGTTTCGACCTATCCAGGTCATTTTCAGGTTGATAAGGAGAGTTTGCAACTGATCGTTGACGGACGTGTCGTCATCAAGAGAAACTCAAGTTAAATTAATGTTAACTGTATATTTGTGAGTGGCACAATGGTTTATTATTCAGTTAGGGAGTTTTCTTCCATGTATCTAGTACAACCAGTGTGCTAGTTCAGTTTCGACGTAGAAAGAGGTACATATTGAAGAAATGAAACGCTTTTGTTATTATTAAGTAGAGTGACACTTGTATTATTCTGTTTCACAAATAATCAAAATAAATCTGCCCAACAGGAGAACCTTTTAAATATTGTCATATACAAGTATTTCATATTTTTTCTATCATTTATGTGTCAGGTAACTGTTAATTTTATTCTGTTTCCGGATTTATTCACAACACCGAACAACGATTCAAATAACTATTATGTTTCAGTGATGTCGAGAAAATCTACTTGTAGAGAAAAATATATATGTAAAAACGGCTCGTTTGGGTTGAGAAAATATTTTACGAAGAGAAGCGAACAACGTTTCTCAACCCAAACGAGCCGTTTTTACATATATAATTTTCTCTACAAGTGGGTTTTCTTGACATCACTGATAATTATTTCATCACGGCGATTGTACGAGAAGTGTAATTATTTGTTTATTTGCACTTATCTGTTACCATTATGTCTGAACTAACATACCTTACACCACTATTAACAGTACACGCTCGTACTTAGTTAAGAAACTAAGAAATTTAAACCAAAGAATTATCAATAGAAGAAATGACATCTATTTCATTCAACAATGTAGAAAGGAACAACTAACCCCAAATTTTGTAAAGGTAAAACTATCAAAAAATTTTAATAAATACACAAACATTATCCAAAATTTACAGAAAAAACAACTTAAAGCCATGTTTAACACGAAATACAAAGAACTACATGACTTACAAAAACAAAATAAGAAACCAAGACCGTCAACTGGCATGCTGCATGAAACCAGAGATTTACGAACTTACACAACGAAACATAAACCAAATCAACACTAGGAATCCCAAAGACAAAAATATCTGCCACAACAAAAAAATTAGAAAATCTAAGATGCAAACAACAGAAAAGACACCACGAAAAATCGTTGACTAGCCTCATAATCAACAGATCCGACCGTCAATTAAACACAGACGAGATACATCTACTTCACAAAGGACTCAACTTCGCAATAGCACCGAGGTACATTCCAACCTTAGAAATCAAAACATGTTTAGAAGATCGAGCCAGGAGACTTGTGATACTTTTTACAGAAAACAAAAACAAGAAAATAGCCAAAAACAACCAACAAAAAGTAGACAACTTAGACAATTTTAATGACATCCAACAGCCAAACTTCTTAAACGATATTTTCAAATAATTTTCTCACAGAACCATCAACATAATTTCACAAAACAGAAAGCTAAAAAACAATTTTACAAAAAACAACATTAATTCCATTAAAAACCTAAAACAAGACAAAAACAAAAATTTTAAAAGCAGATAAAGGTAACGCTATATTCATAATGGGCCCGACATGGCAGAGCGCGTTAAGGCATGCGACTCGTAATCTGAGGGTCGCGGGTTCGCATCCGCGTCGCACTAAACATGCTCGCCCTCCCAGCCGTGTGGGCGTTATAATGTTACAGCCAATCCCACTATTCGTTGGTAAAAGAGTAGCTCAAGAGGTGGCGGTGGATGGTGATGACTAGTTGCCTTCCCTTTAGTCTTACACTACTAAATTAGGAATGGCTAGGTGCAGTGGGCTAACAACCTACTCACTTAAATAACCTGTTAGGGAAACCGCAGTGACTGCGGCCCTATGTTCCTTAAGGAATCGAGTGGCAGATGATGATGTTATTGATAATGAACATGAATGAATATATTCAAGAAACGAAGAAAATCCTATCAGACACAAATAAATTCAAACCACACACACAAATCTAACAAAGACACACGAAACGCAACTGAACAAAATACTACTAAAAATGAAAAAAGCCAACACAAGTTCACAAACATTTTATTCCTATCTATGCAAAACCGTAGATATTGGTCTATTACGACCAATAACGACCACATATGAAACATTTAATTACAATCATGGTAAATACATAGCATAGGCATTCTCCAAATATGTAACATCAGCCAGCTCATTCATCAAATACTCATTTAATTTCAAGTCTAACCTTAATCAATTTAATCATAAAGCCTTAATGGCCAGTTTCGATGTCATATCAATTTTTACAGAAGTCCCAACCGCTGAAGCCTGCAAGATAGCCTTAGAACTCTATATCCGAGACCCTAACCCATCAATAGACATTCCCAGCAACCAATTAGCTACCCTCATAAAATTTACCAAGATGAAGACAAACTTCACGTTCAACAACCACAACTATATACAAATTAGTGGCCTAAACATGGGCAACCCAGTATCACCAGTTCTAGCCAAAATTTCATGACACAAGTTGAAACACAAAAAATAAACACAGCATTACATCTACCACTATACTTGTACAGATATGTAGACGACACGACTGTGGGATTCACATCTACAGAACACACACTTATTTTTTCAATCACACTAACACTATACATCCCAACATTAACTTCACATGTGAACAGAAAGAAAGCAATCAAATATCATTTCTTAACCTCAAAAACACGCTAAAATCCGGGTTTCGATACCCGTGGTGGGCAGAGCACAGATAGCCCATTGTGTAGCTTTGTGGTTAATTCAAAACAACAACAACCAAATGTTGGTTATTTGTTTGCTGATGTCAGGAATATATGGTAGGCAGCAGTATATGGTTTTGAGATTTTTTAATTCGTGGGATATATTTACTTTTATTAGTTGATTTTGCTTTCTGTCTAGGTGTGTGCGTATAATGTTTTTACGGTTTGTGGAAGAAACTTGTGGATGTTGAAGAAGTGTTGTTTTACTTTGTATAATTCGTCATTAATTTTATCTGGTGAGCATAGTTTTATGGCTGTATTTATTTGGTTTCTCAGTGTGTTGAGTTTTTGTTTTGTTTTGTTTTATGTGCTGAGTCCCAAGGAATGTATAGTCCAGTATGGATGATTTTTCGGTGGATTTCTATTTCAAATTATGTATGGGTTGTTGTTA
>CM022404.1:14892653-14917299 GCA_011833715.1 Carcinoscorpius rotundicauda
AAACAAACAATTTTTCGAATTTCAACAAATAAATTCAAGTTTTATTACTTATTAGAAAAAAGAGAAACACAATCGAAATGAAAGTTTGTTTTTAGTTGTTTAGAGCTAAAGATTATTTGAAGATATACATAGCTGGATTTTGATATACGCAAAGAACGGTGAATAAGGATGTCTCTTACACACCTCAGTTTGTGTGTGTGGTTCTTTTTACTACGCCTGTTATAATAAGCTCATAGTGTTACACATTTATCATTTTCGTTTATCCTCTCTGAAAGTTTAATACTACTGGGACTCCCTCTGGACGCCGTCGTTTGAAAGGCGAATATCTGGCTAAGTCGACGTGGGGTGAAAGGACAGCTGCTATCAGTCATCCGTCATCATTTCCCAGCGTGCTGGACGCTCTCTTCTATTTGGCTTATTTCGATTTGTCATAGGCTGGAAGATACGCTCTAACAACTCTGAACTTTACGGAGGCGACCGTTGGGCAAGAAATTGAAACGTTTACTGTGTCGCGTTGGCCGTTGGGTCCCCTGGGCATTGAGTGTTAGGGTATCATCCGATTTATAATGGCAAAAGTCCGGCTGTAGAAGAAAGAGAAACATCGCAAAGCTTTACCTTCATATGAATACTCAGCCATTAAGGTTTCCAGTATCAATATTACAGTTAAATATATATTTATTAAAGGACATTCATACTTCGTGAAAAGGACTTTTTTTTTTTTTCACAAAAATTCTTTTTCTCGATACAAGTACGTATTTTCCAAGAAGGAAACTGAAGTGAATACTTGAAGTCTCAGGTAATTCTACTTGTTATTTTGTTGTTGACACGCTTAAATGCCATGTATTGACACCAATAAAAATCTACCTAGTTTTAAAAATTTCTACATGAATAATTTTAAATGAATTTTAATTAATTCTAAAATGTTATTTTAAATTTCACCAGTTTAAACCTCGAAACAATAATATAAATATAGAATTATAAATAATAAATATGGGAATTCAAACAGGACATGACATGGTTGTCATTTACATAACATTTACATAACAGTGCCCCATTGCTTAGAACATCTATATATGTTCCAGATCAAACATATATCATATTAATAAGGTATAGCAGGGTTTCCTTTGTTAATTTACTACATTATTAGTTTGAATCCCTGGGTTTAGTATGTCAGTTCTCAAACTTGTGACTAATACACCAAACTAACAGTGTTTGATATTTATCACGTAATTTAAAGTAAATACGGTTGCCAGTTCAGTATAATTAAGTAGTGTTACTTAAAACTGAAGCATACAAACATAGTTCACTGAGTGACAGATGTAAAATAAACACAAATACAGAAGAAATACAAGTGTTTCCAGCCTCGTAATCTGTCGGTCGCGGGTTCAAATTCCCGTCGCGCCAAACATGCTCGCCCTCCCAGCCGTGAGGACGTTACAATGTGACGGTCAATTTCAATTTTCGTTGGTAAAAGAGTAGCCCAAGAGTTGGCGGTGGGTGGTGGTAACTAGTTACCTTCCTCCCTAGCTAAATCAAGAAAGACAAGAGTAGATAGCCCTCTAGTAGCTTTGTGTGAAATTAAAAACAAAAAACAAATCACTGTTTTGGTAATTGATATCCAGGGATGAATATTTTTGTTATGCATCCAGGATCATTTTACAAGTATATTAAGAACTTTGATGTTTCATACTCTAATTATATCAAAACCCATACTTAAATTTATCTTTAAAAGTTACAGTAAAATGTCTTCCATATTACAACTTTAACCAATTATCAATACTATACTTCAACCAGTAAGATTTTACATAATTAGTTTATGTAATGTAGATTGTGCTTAATAGCATATTTCATACATTGTAGTAAATAATTCAGAAAGACAAAGAGACAAAATTGTATTTAAAATATTATTTGTAGAAATAAAATAAATAACAAATATCCACACAATAATTTCACAGCTCATGTTCTAATAATTAATAATCTTATTTACTGAATGTAATTCACATTTCACTAGATGTCAGGGCAGTTTAGGTGTATGATGTCACCCTTATAGGATCCGTATAGTGTCCTCCCTATTATTTGTATAACCCTGACATGTGGTCATCAATTGTATGCCGACACAGTGAGTTGGGGTGGAGGTGGAGAGCGTGGGTTCTCGAAATGTCCCCTTAACGTCGGTTCATTGATCCGGAGAATTTGTACCGTCCAGGAGGAACCATTCCACCTTCACTGGTCTCCAAATATTCTAAAAGAAGAAAGAAAACATATTTGTTATTTATTAGACTCATTTGTTAAAAGTACGATAAAATTTATTGTTGTTTAAAATTGGTATTTTAGGACTTTCATTATCTGCCACTAGAGGGCTAACGGTTCAAATTGATCTTTCTCACTGACCAAGCTACGGAAAGGGGCTATCTGTGTTTAGTCCACATATTGTATCTAAACTTGTTTTTAAGCATTGTAACTCCGCAGACTGGTTTCCTCAATGAACAAATCCAGTTAAGTGGATTTTTTTCAAAATCGTTGTTAGGCTAAGAAATATCCTTCATAAGATAATAAACTAGGCTTCAAGTAGTAACTAAAACTGTTGTTATATCTGTTTTCTCTCTCTTTGAACACAAATATAATCTTCTATTTTCACCATCACAGTTAACTAAATGTTTTCAAATGAAACTACCTGGATCTTATCAACTTTCTTCGGTTGAAAAGAAAAGCTCTAAAAGGCCTGGCATGACCAGGTGGATTAAGGCGTTCGACTTGTAATCTGAGGGTCACAGGTTCGAATCCCCGTCGCACCAAACATGTTCGACCTTACAACCGTGTGAGCATTATAAGCGACAGCAAATCCCACTGTTCATTGGTAAAAGAGTCTAGTCCCTCTGGGCTTGCACTGCACAACTAGGAACGGCTAGCGCAGATAGCCCTCGAGTTGCTTTGCGCAAAATTCAGAAACAAACAAAACTTCTGAGTCCTTAAATTCACATTTTTTTTTTAAACAAATGAGTAGAAAAAAGTAAAAAACAACAAAAAATCCCATGCATGATATTGTAACAACTATCTCCAGATATATTTGAAGAACGTATAATTTATACAATTTGACTAGGTTGGCACTGTGCTTTGTTTTTTTGATTTTCAAAGTTTCTGTTTATCAAGTACTGAAACCCGGTTTCCAGCCAGACGTACTCTTATGCCACTGGGGAAGTTACTTAACATTAAGAAAATCATTTGTTTTAAAAATTTATGCCAGGCCAGACCACGAGATTAATAAACCTCACTCGTGTATCACCTGTTGTGGTGGACACAGAACACTAGATTTCCTATCCTTGTGATGACGTTTGTGCATAGTTATTCTCTATTCGGCAGTCTTGTATCTTCTAAGCTATATTTACACCTATCTCACAGAGGAACTTCGTGATGTGTTTACTGGCGCCGCCTACCTGCAGCTGAAGGAATTCGTTCCAAATCTGAGTTCTCAACAACACGATCGTTTAAAATAGTTTCTATTTACTGGTGCTTATGGATATTTTTACTTGTATATTGTTCCTGCATTTTTCAAAATACGAGAGTCAAAATTCTTATTTAAAAACATGAAACGCTACTCAGAACTAAATGTTATTCGCTCCATGGGGAATCGAATTTTGGAACGCAGCGTTGTAAGTCCGGAAACTTACTGCTAATTCACAGCAGTGATCATGTAAAGAACATCTGTGGTACTTAAATAAGGTATCTGTGTAGTTAAGATTCTGACCAAAAATATGGTTTAAGGTTTCTAACATCAAACAGTTTCCCTTTCTGACGGAACAATTTTAAGCCTATTTCTCTGACATTTCAGCTGTTTGATATTCGAAGACACGTATGAACAAACCTACAGAGGGTCGAACACATTATACTAAAACGAGTTTCAAACCTTAGAAAATACAGAAAACAAAGTTATTCTATGTAGTATTTCTTTCAACTTCATTGTTATTACGTCTGGATTTTGTAGTTAGATGCCATCTTGTGTCTATTATAGTGCGATTATTTGTTTCCGAATTTTGTCAACAGCTACTCGAGTTCTATCCTGATTTACAATTAATAACTAGAGGGCGCTATTCGATAGCATCCAATGCCGACTCTTGAGGTCCTCTAATCAAATACTAGGATCGTCCGTCACATTACTACACTGTTACAGATGAAAGGACATGCAAGTATGGCGAATGGTTTAGAACCCGCCATCCGACTAAAGTAAGATATTTATTGTTATTATTTAGGATAATACAATTCTTATTTTATCACAATAACACTTTTTTCTAAAATTTTACGTTTTTAATGTCCTTTTCTACGTATATTTTTATGGCCATTTTATTCTCTCTCTGTGTTTCTGAAATAAAATTTTAGACTTAAAATTAACGTAGTTGTTTTTTTCTTCCCTTCAGAAAACGCATGCGCCCCACCTCGCCTCTGTTGCACGTGGTTTAATGAAGGATTTGCTCACACCTGTAATTGAGTTTTAAAAATAACACATACGCTTTTGAAGTACTTTCTGCTTTTTGTTACAGAGCAAAATCACAGTGAGTGATGTGCTGTGCCTAACACCAGGAATCTAATCCGTAGTATAGTATTGTAAGTCTTCAAATTTACCATTGTTCCACCGGGTAACAATCTGACTTGATATATCTTCGGGTGTTGGGGGAGAGAGAAGAAACAGGACAAACAGGGGTTTATTTTCAGTGAATGTCGTGGGTATTCTTTACCCCACAGTAAAAAGATGGAGAAAGTACTCACCTTATCTGTTTCTCTTTTGTCCCTCGCTAGAACAGCGGTATGTTTACGGACTTACAATGCTAAAATGAGGGGTTCGATTTCCCTCGGTGAGCTCAGCAGATAGCTCGATTTGGCTTTGCTGTAAGAAAAAACACACACACAGTAATCGCTTAGGCCCGGCCTAGCCAAGTGGTTAAGACACTCCCGAGGGTCGCGGGGTCGAATCCCCGTCACACCAAAATGCTCGCCTTTTCAGCTATGGGGCGTTATAATGTAATGGTCAATCCCACTATTCGTTGGTAAAAGAGTAGCCCATGATTTGGCGGTGGGTGGTGATGACTAGCTGTCTTTCCTCTTGTCTTACACTGCTAAATTAGGGACGGCTAGCAGCGATAGCCCTTGAGTACCTTTGGGCGAAATTCAAAACAAACCAGTAATCCCGTCCACGCGTTCGAGTGACAGCCTGACATTATATATTTCCACTTACTGAAACCCATGATTGACAGAGAAAAAATTAATTTACTAAGAACGATAACTCTAGTGACTACACTGACATTCTCGTAACCAATCACACCTACAATACGGTATTTTTAGAAACCTATCACAGATGGCAATAACTCCTCTATTTAGCCATACGACGCCCGTGTAGCAACCCCATATGATTGTTCATATTGAATTATCTTAAGTATATGACCACTGTAAAGGATTTACTAACACATATCTGATATCACAATAAACAATTCAAAGAAGTATAAAAGGAGGGAAAAGAAAGAAAAATAAATCCAGATGAAATGTCGGGTAATCAGTAAGGTCACCCAATAGCTGGACACAATCGAAGTGGAAAAGTCTTTATTTAACAACTGGGTGAATAATAGGGAAAGGCGGGAAGTGCAGAAACAATCAGAAAGAGACAAAATTCAAAAGATATGTTATCTGTGGTCATAAACAGAGGCTTGATGAATTAGGAAAGGACAAATGTAACACATTCGACCAGAGACTGGGCTGAGACAATGGAACTGACTAAATCCACACATGCAGGTAATAAGTGTTGACACCCACAAAATGAGGGGCCACTCCATAAGGAGAAACTTGGGAGAATACAATTAATTTAACATAAAATTTAGGGTGCCAGGAAAATGGAAAGCTACAATCATAATGTGGTGACCATGAGCACAGTGACCTGGAATTAGTACCACTGGCTCTATGATATAAGTGACCACTTTGAAGATGTTGTAATGACCATAACAACCACCATCCCAGCAGAAGTAGAGGAAAGTGGGACAACCTTAGTAAAGGTGGAATAGAGTGAACACTCCATGGTAGCCCAGAGATTGGAAGGTGATGGATGTGTAAATTATTCATTCCAAACGTAAAGATGAAAGAGGAAGCTAAACTTTACTGAGGTTGAAGAGAAGAACTCATCACTGAATGAGATATTGAGAAGGGTAAGAAGAGACTTCTCTCCATCATTAGGAATCCTGTTAAATAGTGCATTTTGTTAGAGCAGAGTAGTGTGGTCTCTGGACGTCAAATGGATGGAAGCAAGCAGGAGCCAATAATCCACAGAATAAAGTGTGCAAAGACTCAGAGTTAGAAAAAAGATTTGTACCTCCACACAACTTAGAGCCAAGGTTAGTCTGAATGGTTGGGTCTTGAATTTGAGAATTGGACTTAAAGTTGCAAACAGCTATCAATAAAGTGGACACTATGGGGCAGAACAATAAAGTGTAGATTACTGGGATTAAATTAGGTTTCTTGTGTCACAAACGTTGAAATAGCCAAAATCAAGTTTAGCCATGGGAAATAAATGAATACATGACAAGTCAAAAGATTTTAAGTCCCACTGATGAAAATTAGGATTATAAAATATACAGTTAACAATGATGAAAAACAATCAGAAAGAATAAATGAAATATTACAAGTAGTAAAGCTGTGTAACGTAGAAACAATTAAAGCATAACCAGTTAACAAAATACTGATAAATATCTTATGGGCAAACCATTTAATTGTATCTAGCCCACAAAGTATGGAATAATAAAGAATGTGCAAATTGACCAGAATTACCTGAAAAAAACCCCATTAATAATTGATGTCTAACTTAACAGGTATCTAAATTAACAAGGACAATGAAGGACACATAATTAAGTCCTGCACTTCGAAAAATTAGGATTATAATAATAGTAATGAACATCCAAGACAATTAAGTTTACCTAGAAAAAACAAAGTAGCAATCAGTAACTAACTTTTAATTCATCTGAAGTAACTCAGATGACAGAGGACATAAATATCTACCGTACCAGAGTATGGGCACTGATGACAGGAAATATATAATTTCCCCATGTTAGAATAAGGACAAAGCTATAAGCAGCGCATCTTAACTGTAGATATATCAACTCTGTATGTGTTGAGAAACTTATAAAAGATCTGCCGGAAGAACTAGAAATAACAGAAAGAAAGGAAGGAAAGAACAATTCTCCACCAAAGTGATGAAATGACACTGGTGGAAGATGTCAGAAAAACTGTTTAAATTCATTTATCACTGGTTGTATTGTATCTTTAAGCAGTGTCATGTTGGAGAGAAAAACGATCACCAGATGTGCATGTGAATCTTAACCCCAATGAATTTGAATTTTTCCTCTTCTGCAGATAAAACTGAAGTCAATAGCGTTTTTTAACCGTAACAAATGTCTGTGTTTTAATACATTAATCTGAAATTCATCCACAAGTGAATACAAAAATAAAATACAACTGAGCACGCAGGTGCTTATTTTCGTGCATAAGCGAGCATGCACATAAATTAATCGATGCTCATTTTGAAACACGTGTTTGGAGATGATTATTTTCATATATATGTGCGCGCAGATGCGCATATTTATACATAACCTTACAGGTATTTATTTCCGTAGATGGGCGCACGGGTGCTAATTTTGGTAAATGCGCGAGCCAATGCTTATTTTATTACATGCGCGCTAGCAGGTAAATTGGTAGATGCGCACGCACATGCTTATTTCCCTACATGAGCGCGAAGGTGCTGATTTTGTGCATGAACTTGTACATTGACACGCAAAAGCTTATTTTCGTACACGTGCTTGTATGTGTACAAATTAATATTCCTACATACGCGTGCACTTGCTTATTTTCATACATGTGCGATCAGGCGCTTTTTTGGTAGATGCGCACGCTGGTGTTTATTTTTTTCATGAGCGCGAAATCAGTAAAATTGTAAATGCGCTCACAGGTGCGTGACTTGGTACAATGGTGTTCACATATTTCAGCAAATAATGCGGATTCATTGTTTTTTCATTAAAATTATTATAAGCTTCTAATTGTTTTTTTAATATGTACAGGCTAGCAAATATGTTAATCAAACAACGGATTTTGTCTGCAATGAACAGAATAAAAAGGATTGTGATCATGGAAATTGGTGGTTAAGGAGATGTCAAAAGTTCCTTCAAATCTTAGGTAGGACGTATGGAAGTATTGTCGTCTTCGGAGTAACTGCATAGAGTTAATCACAAATCACACTGAGATATTCTAGAACGAATGTCAGGAATGTCATCGTATGCCAGGAAAATATGCCTCAAATCGTGAATCCACAACCAGGCTTGAATATTTGGGACACATAAGAGAGGCGATTTATTCTCGTAGATCTTTCTTAATTTGTCTTCTTCTACCAATGTAAATAAACAAAAAATAATGTCGTCCACACATTTGTATAATGGGTGTGTTACAAGAGTAAGGTCAAATTTCATTCTTTAGTCAAACAATAGTAAACTACAATTGGCAGTGGATACTGTTGATTGACTGCTGACATTATAGTATTTCCGTTCAAAGTTAAGGAATTAATGGAGCAAACAGCTTTGAATCGTTCTGTTAGACTATTCAAAAGAAAGGAAATCAACAATAAATCAGATTAGGTCAACATGTTTCCTTGGGTATTTGGATTGCTTGTTTTTGGCTTGATCTGACGAAGAGATATTGAAGTATGTATTGGCATTACGAACTCGATTCAACTGTCCGAGTGGTTTTTAGAACAATATTATTGTAACTTTATTTCTAACAAGTTGTATTTCGTGTAACTTCCTGAGAATTGGTATACAGCATGAAGGAATATTAATTGTAGTTTGTTTATAATTAGAAAACAACAGACCAGATGCTGGTATCAGAGGAAAGGCAAGATTATAATATGAAAAATTCAGTGCTTTTTACATTACAGCAACAAAATAATCTCAGTGCTTTTACATTACAGCAACAAGATAATCTCACAACATGAATCACATTTTAAATACTATTATTTCGAATTTTTTTTAATATGAAGTAAGAAATGTTAACCCCAGTTACAACATAAATTCACGTGTTCTTTCATTTTGATATTGCATTAGAACCCTTGTATAAGAAACCTACATTGTAAATGAAACTTAATTCGGTAACAGGAATTATTCGACGCTGAAGAGAACTACATACCTCACCGTCAAAAGCGGATTGAAAAACGTCTGATTTATAAAATTCATATTAACCTGTTACTTTGTTGTATAAAATCATACGTTTTACAGAATCATACGTACAAAATTATTTCACATTGCTTACTAATATACGGCAGACAATAAATTATTATTTGTTTTCTTAAAACCAGATACACGCTCATCTATGTTACGTAGCAAAAGAAAAACTCCATTAGCAAACAATCGAAGAATCAGAATATCTTGTTGCAAAATCACCAGTTACTAAAGCATGTAGCACATCAATCCTTATACATCTGTATCTGTTGAATGAAAGAAGAAATCACTGTCTCTACTTCAATCATCCACACATGAAAATAGTAAAAACAAAATCTGAAACACGCATGCGCGCACATGTACCAAAATCAACACTTCCGAGAGTCTGTGTCAATTTTCGCACATGCGCACGCTTCTATGACAATCAACACTTGCGCGAGCAGGTACCAATTTACACAGGAGGATTTATACGTTCGACTCGTGAACTGTGAGTCGCGACTTCGAATTCTCGTCCCACCAAACATGCTCGCCCTTTCAGTCATGGTAAAAGAGTAGCCCAACAGTTGGCGGTGAGTAGTGATGACCAGTGCTTTCCCTCTAGTCTTACACTGCTGAATTAGGAACGGCTAGCGCAGATACCCCTCGTGTAGCTTTGCATGAAATTACAAAAACAATCAAACAAATAACAGGTAAGGAAGTGAAACTAACAATAAAATCTACAAAAGACAAGACGCCAGGAGAGGATGACATACAAGCCATTCACCTTTTTGAAAAGACGTTCAGGGATTGTTTGAATACATTACGGTAATCTTTAACTTATCACTCAGTTCTGGATACATCCCAGTTTCTTAGAAGCAAGTAATAGTCTTTGTATTCCATAAAAAAGGAAAACCAGCAAGTAAACCAAACAATTACTCCCCGATCAGCCTGACCAGCTGTGCAGGAAAAATTCTCTAAAGAATAATTAGTAAGAGACTCTGAAATTGTTTAGAAATAACTTGAAAATTACCTGAATTTAGAAAATATAGAGACAGTTGATTGATTGATTTAGTGTTTTATGGCACAAAGCAACGAGGCTATATGAGCCAAACATCGGGTAAAAATGTAGTAAAATGTACTAGACACCTAGTCTACAACGTTAAGATAGAAGCCAGAGTGTAAAAATTTGTAAGGTATTTTTTACTCTAGCAAAAAGGTATAATCATAACCCGCCAGGAAGACTAACAGGCAGGTTCAAGACCCACCGTCAGTCACCTGAAGTTGGTCTTTCCAGTCCTGGTTCTGGGTTATGTGTCATAGCAACCAGTATCAAAATGTAAAAGAATAGAAGTATTAAAAGACACACAGCAAAATCGTAACGAGTAGCCAAATGTCCAGTAAAAAGAGAAAAGTCAACTAAATGGAGTAAAATTTGTAAAAGTAAATGAAGGTAAAAACTGTTGTTGTTGTTTTGAATTAAGCACAAAGCTACACAATGGGCTATAAGTGCTCTGCCCACCACGGGTATCGAAACCTGGTTTTTGGCGTGTAAGTCCGCAGACATACTGCTGAGCCACTGGGGGGCTCAGGTAAAAACAAAACAGCAATTAAAACAGAAAATGGTGTAAAAACCAATGGTGACATCCAGTCTTCAAACTTATAAACTATTTACTCTAGCATAATAATAATGATCATAACCCGCCAGGAAGACTAACAAGTAAGTCCAAGAACCACCGTCAGTCACCTGAAGTTGGCCTTTCCAGTCCTCGTTCCGGGTTATGTGTCATAGTAGTTATTATCAAAATGTAACAGAATAAAAGTTTTAAAAGACACAGCAAAATCATAAATAAGGAGTAGCCAAATGTCCAGTAAAAAGATAAAAGTCAAGTAAATGGAGTAAAATGTGTAAAGGTAATTGAAGATAAAAGCAAAATGGCAATTAAAACAGAAAATGGTGCAAAAACAATTGTTGACATCCAGTCAACAAAGTTTTAAAGGACAACCTGTAGCAGAATGGGAATGATCATAACCTGCCAGGAAGACTAACAGGTAGTATATAAACCACCGTCAGTCACCTGAAGTTGGTCTTTCCGTCTTGGTTCCGGGTTATGAGTCAATATGGCCAGTACTAAAAAGTAAAGTAGGAAAAGTGTGAAATAATATGCACCAAAAGTATAATAACAACTCGCCAGGACGACTAACGAGTAGTTCAAACAGTAGCGTTTGTCACCTGAAGTTGGCCTTTTCAGTCCTGGTGTCGAGTTATTTAATGTTCTGGCCATTGTCCAATGTCAAATTGAATGAGAGAGATTAAAACTAAAAGAGGAACCACAATTAAAAATGTGTAATGAATAAATATGCAACACTAATATAAGATTAAAAAGATTAATGGCCATTAAAAAATTAAAAACGTTATCAAGGTGGACAGAGTCACCATCACCAATAACTCTGTCCAATGTTACAGATTGACCCTGGGAAAAAATATGTTTAAAATATTGCCATCATTGAGAATTGTAATGATGGCAAAAAAGTAAAACGTGGCTGATAGTGATTTGAGTGTTACACAAACTACACATTGGTGCATCAGTTCCAGATAAAAGAAAATGATGAGTTAAAAAACCGTGACCAATGCATAGCCTAGTGAGAACAACTTCCTCCTTCTGAACTTTACGGAAGCTAGATGGCCAAAGTCCAATTTTGGGTTTGATTTGAAAAAGTTTGTTGTCGCGTTGCTCACTCCAAGTGGACTGCCAGCTGGCACAGAGCCGAGCCTTGAAGACAACACCATAGTCCATGTATGGAATAGGCATAAAGGTGATGGTGCTGGAGCAGACAGATTTAGCTGCTATGTCTGTGAGCTCGTTCCTGCGAATACCAACATGGCCTGGTATCCAGAAAGACTGGATTGAAGTAGCTGTTAATGAGAAATGGACCAGTCAGTTTTGAATATCAGCAAGAATAGGATGTGAGCTAATGTGTAGCAATTCCAAGGCAAGTATAGAACTAAGCAAATCAATACAAATAGTGCAATTGGAGTACTGCTCAGCTGCAATATGATCCAGGGCAAGAGATATGGCATACAGTTCAGCAGTGAACACAGAAGCTGTAGAGGGGATTCTGCTCGCGACTACTGACCCAGAGCAAACCATAGCAGAGCCCACTGAATTACCTGATTTGGAACCATCTGTATAAATGGGAACTGAATGATTGTTTGAAAGATATTCATTGAATAGAAGACGGTACTTCCAATGTGGAGTATCTGCCTTTTTTAGGTTACTGAAAGAAAGGTCAAACTTGGGGGCTGTAATATACCATGGTGGGATGGGCCGACCTGTGGAATCTGCAATGTTATCCAAGGACATACCCAATTCATCCAATTGCACCCAGATGCAAAGGCCAAACGGAGCAATGACAGATCGTCTGTTCTGAAAAAGTACTGCCCACCGAGAAAAAAAAACACATTCCCAGGTGAGACGCTTTGGTAAGGAATGAAGTTTCAAAGTATATTGTAAAGATAGTTGCAAACGGCGAAGGTGTAGAGAAGGTTCATGAGATTCAATGTATATGCTTTGAACTGGAGAGGTATAGAAAGCCCCAATGCAGAGTTGAAGTCCTTGGTGATGAATGGGGTCCAGCATCTTTAAGGTCGAGGGTCTGGCAGAGCCATAGACCACTGATCCATAGTCGAGTTTTGATCGAATAAGAGCACGATATACTTTTAACATAGAACGT
Organism: Carcinoscorpius rotundicauda; assembly: GCA_011833715.1. Lineage (NCBI taxonomy): Eukaryota > Metazoa > Arthropoda > Merostomata > Xiphosura > Limulidae > Carcinoscorpius > Carcinoscorpius rotundicauda. The sequence continues at coordinate 14,905,601 of CM022404.1, forward strand.
CGATCTGCTCCCCAACTGGTTGAAGAGAGGACACGAAGGATGTTCAGTGCTCTTGTGCATTTTCCTGTAGCTGCTTTAAGTGTGGTATAAAGGTCAGCTTGTGGTCAAAGAGAAGCTCCAAGAACTTGGTCTCAGGGACCACTGGCAACGAAACTTCACCGATATGAAGTTCAGAATCAGGGTGAATAAGCTGTTGGCGGCAAAAGTACATGCAAACAGTTTTAGAGAGAGAAAAATTAAATCAGTTCACCATAGTCCACTTCAGTACACGGTTGAGGGTACTTTGTAGTTGCCACTCAATATATCTCATGTTCGTTGATATACTGCCCCTTCACAACAGTGAGAGGGAGTTGTTCAGTGACAGCATTTATCTTTATACTGAAAAATGTGAAACTCAAAATGCAGCCGAGGAAACTTGGAATCTCCTGTCCATTAAAATTTTTTTAATAAACATGGGTAGATGGCCACATAAGCCATATGTATGGAGGTCTCCCAAAACACAATACCTCCATGTTGTATCATAAGCCTTCTCAATGTCAAAGAATATTGATACAAGATGTTGGCATTTGAGAAAGGCTTCCCTCACTGATGTTTTGAGTCAAAGTAGGTGGTCTGTGGTGGAGTATTGTTGTCAGAACCCACACTGGGTGGGCGAGAGAAAGTTATTTGATTTGAGGAATCAAAAAAGACAAGTATTAATCATCCTTTCTAAGGTCTTACAGAGACAGCTCTTCAAAGCAATTGGATGGTAGTTTGAAGAAATCTTGGGATCTGTCCCAGGCTTAGAGAAAGGTAAAATAATAGCCTGGCACCAGGCAGCAGGAAAAACATTCTCCTGCTAAATCTGGTTAAATACAATTAGGACATGAAGTGAAGGAGGAGATAGATGGTCCAGCATGCCATAATGAACATCATCAGGTCCACCAGATGTACTGCCAGACTGATGAAGGGCCATTTTCAGTTCCATCAGTGTAAAGGGACAATTATAGTCAAAGAGACAGTCAGTTCGAAAGGAAAGAGGTGAACGCTCTGCCTGAGTCTTGATGGCCAAGAAGGTAGAGGAACAAGCAGAAGTGCTAGATACCAGCAAAAGCTTTCACCTAGAGTATCGGTGATGTTCCTGACATCAGCTACCTCCTGATCATCAGAGAATAAGATCGAGAGGGGAACAGAATTGTAGTACCCACTGACCTTTCAAATCCTGTCCCATATGACCTTGGAACTGGTGGTAGAAGATATGCTAGTTGTGAACTTAATCCAAAATTCTTTCTGGCTTTGACATCTTACCCACCTAGCATGTGCACAGGCCAGTTGGAAAGTAAAGAGGTGCAAAAGTATCCCAGGCCCATTTTTGAGCCTTTACTGACTTTGGAGAGCCAACAAGACCCTCTAGTCCCTTCTGAATAAAAAAGAGGGACATTTGCCCAAAAAGAGAATGTAGGATGAGAAAATGAGGTACAACTTGTGGTAGAGATGTTGAAGATTGCTCATCAGTCTTCAAGACGTGGTTGTTTACCTATTGACTGTCTTTTTCCAATTTTGTTTAAATTTTGATTTGGAGGATCCATAGGAAGAATGAAAATTTAGGTGCCCACTGACCCCATCCACCATGAAGCATTACGATGGGACGCACTACAATTTCAAGCAAAGACACTGCAGCAATGCCAGGGTTTTGTGAGCACTATACTCAAACACCAGCACCAGACACTATGTCCACAACACCCATTGAGAACTTCCAACACTGGTACTTGGTTGACTCTAGCCCAAGTGGACCAGCTGATTGACCCAAGGGGGCCACCCAAAGGCTGCCCATCTTCAGGAATTCAAGACCAAATAGTATGTTGTTGTTGGACCCCTCAAACACCAGGACCCTCTTCTCCACTTCATGGGTCACTACGCACGGCAAACACATGGGTGGATGTTTATATCTCAGAGGCGGTAACCTGAAAGAACAGAACCTTCCCTGACAGGTCCCCCTCACCATGTACAGGAATCCACACTGAAGGGAAAGGAGATAATTTATTTAAAGTTCTGGATACAATTATGTTAGCCAAGTGTAACAAACATTTGTATACATTTTACTTGTTTCAATATATTTCAAAACAAAAGGACTATGTATTACTAATTTAATGTTTAACTTTATTGCACCAAGGAACTGACATCTATCTGTAAAAAATCCAGCTCCTAAACAAAAGCTGAAAAAGATAAAACCGTTAATGGTTATTGTAGTGCTAGTCCAATCATTGGGGTTGAATGGAAGATTGTAACTTCTTACTGCAGCTTTCAAAAGATCCATAAATGGAGATTTAATGTGTACTTTTCTGTTTGTATTAGTGGTTGATGGTAAGTTTTTTTTCCAACAGAAGAGACGCAATCTTTTTTAATTTAATTATATTTAAAAAATTAGTTCTTATTTCATCCAAAATATTAGCTTTCTTGTTGTTTAAACACACGTCACAAGGAAAATTAAAAATATTAAAATATACAAGTAAGAATTCCCCTTTCATGTTTAATATATTTTTTTTATCCTATTTGTTTTAAAATTTTATTTGAATAACATATATTTTAAGTTCAACCACTGAACTGTATGGAACAAACTATGTTTATTATTATTAATCATCTTATAAAGTTTGTTTTTGCACTTCAATGTCTTCATGTACTATTCTTAATTTAATGTGAGAAAAATGTTTACAATATATTGTAGTTAAAAGATTTTGGTTCTACTGGGTTATGAGTGTTCAGTTTACTTTTCTTCAGTGAAGTTTCCCCATATTCTGTCATCATCTTTTACAAAGAAGCATTCTACAGGTAAAAGGAAGAACTAAAAATTTCTCTGACTAAGAACTTGTTTTTTAAAATTATTCGTAACAATATAAAAATAATTTTCTTTTTCTGTATTGTAAATTGTTGTTGCTCAAAGTTTGTTTTTAACTCACTGATGTGGAAGCTACTGAACGTTGTGTTCATATCTCACTGATGCTGAGGTTATAGAAATTTCTAGAAGGCCTAAATGTATAAATATTTGTAACCAGATAAGCATGAACAGAGAGCATAAAAGCAGTCATTTGAAAGAGAAATTTATCAGAGAAAAGTTAACTGTTGTGGAAATAAATAGCCTAATGGCTCATATGTTAGAGAGATTAATAGTTTGTTAGTACCAAATTTATTCAAAAACCAGGCACAAAACTAAGGTCTATATTATGTAAAATCTCACTGACAAACACAACACCAACATTACTTATAAAATACAAAGTGATAACTGTCATGGCTTCTATAATGGAGAAACAAGTAGAAAAATGAAAACCAGATTCAAAGAACACAAAAAGCCCACCTTCAAACGTTTCTGAACACTGCAAATCAAATGAATACAACATTACCATAGAAAACACCCAAATACTAAATAAATAAACAAACAAATGCAAAATTAAAGAAGCCCTAGTTATTCAACAACTCAAGCTCAAAATAAACCAACACAACGGAATACCTTTATACGTCTATTAGTAAATATATCCAACATTTAAGCACGCCCTCTACATTTCTACACTCAATTCCACAATCTCCTTCAAACATGTGGTAAGCTATATTAATTCTATAAGCTCAATAATTATAAATTAACAGTATTGGTTGTTTAAACGTTTCGTGGAGTCGTTTATTGTTATTATTTTCTTTTTATAAAACTGTGCAAAATAAAATTGTGAGCTTTTTATTTTTATTAGAAGCAAATTCTTGTATCTGAAGTCATGAACATGAAAGTATTTGAACACTTACCAGGATAAGCTGCTGGTGTTTGTGTTTGTACATTACCACGTTGTAAATTTGTTAGCACAGTCGAAGGCTGTAATTAAAACAATATCTTAAAAAAAAAATACATGAAAAAATTATAATACACTGATTTTGTTTTTAAGAAAATGAATATGCACAAGCAGACTGTAAAATCATTTAAACTTCTTAATTAGTTCCATTATCCTTTTCTAATTAATATCTAAAGGACAGTTTATATTTTTGGCTGAAATATTTGAAATTTGGCATATGGTAAGCAACAAAAAGATTTTTAATGGGAAAAGTTTCATGTAAAAAAAAAAAATTACCAAAAAAGTATTAAAGTGCTGTAGTACTTGAACCCAGTCTGTTTTTCAACACTGTCTTGATAGCATCAAAAGTTCCATTAGTTTAGAAAGACTAAGCTGTTGATTGGTTTGGTTTTTACATTTGTGCAAAGCTACACAAGCTATCTGTACTCGCCATCCCTAATTTAGCAATGTAAGACTAGAGGGAAGGTAACTAGTAATCACCACCCATCGCCAACTCTTAAGCTACTCTTTTACCAAGGAATAAGAGGACTGACCATGACATTATAATGCCCATACAGCTGAAAGAGCGAGCATGTTTAGTGTGATGGGGATTTAAACCTGCAACCCTTGGATTACAAGTCAAGTGTCTCAACCACCTGGCCATGATGGGTTTAAGTTGTTGAGAACAAATTATTGCATGTTCTCCTAATTTATTTTTATTTTTTTAGATTTTTAAATTAGACATGTAAACCTAATAGAGGTTTTATTTTCTTACATGTGTGCTAGAATCAACACAATCCTCAACATAACTCAAAAATGGAAAGTCAGAACCTTTTCACAGTAAAGCAAACTAATCAGTTTTCTACTGACACCATGACTTTCAAAACAGCCACATTTTGATATATGCTACAAAAAAATAGTCACAATGAATGACATCATGCAATAAACACTGAAAAATAGTTACTCTCCTCAAATATCATACAATTACTAACATTTACAAAGGTTAAAGCAAGAGCTTTGTAACAAGTCCGCGCTTCCAACAAAAATTCCCACGTCAAAGACAATAATCTGAACCAGATCTAAATTCCAAAAATCCACTCAAGAAATAAGGCAGGTGCAGTTCATTACAGTTCAACCCTACCATGTCTAATGTACCTGTGGTAAAACACCTCTTCAGTCTTTTTCACATTATAAAAAGGTTTCCTTTCTTATTACTTTAGAGGAAGACACTTATATAAATAGATTTGTCACACATGCTTGGTAAAAAATACAATTCGTATAATACTTTATTAACTACACATCTACCAAATGTGAAAAATCTGCAAGTTCAGTTAGATTTCTTTTTCTTTCAATTTCACCTAAATACACTTAAATACTCTTATTTTTCAGTTAACTTTAACTATTAGTCATAGCATCTTCTGAATGAAAATTTTAACCAATCATTTGGTAATAGATCATTTGGGTATATTATTCAAAAGTAAACTAAAATGGGTAGCAAATGACTGTTGTACATAACAAGTGTAGAGGACAACATTTCAAAAGTCTTCCTGAAGATAAAAGATGTTTGAAACATCACTCATTATGTTTTTTTTTCTACACATGGAATTGTCACCGATTCCAGTTTACTCATTATTAGCCAATTATCTTTTCTACACAAAACATTTGTGAACTTACTCTGTATGGTGTAAAGGCACTCCTGGTGCTGTCACAGTTCAGGCCACCCAAGTTTAAAGAAGCTTTGCCTTGCTTTTCCAGGGTTTTATTACTTTCTTTATCATCACTTGCATTTGAAGAAATTTCTTCATTCTCTATAATAACAGTAAAATCTGTAAAACAGTTTGCAGAATGGTGGCCCTTTAGGTCTTCATGGCACACATAGTTACTGGCTATATAAAAATACAGAATACAATAAGAATACCATTATTTATAGTGACACCTATAAATACTTTTCGAGTGAAGTCATATCAATATGAAATTAGATAGGGCATCCAACTCTCCTTACGACCTTCCTCACGTTAACCCGTATTACTTTTTTGTGCTGATTTAGTAGTCTTTACAAAAATAGATGCAAGTGTTCTTTTGAATTTGGCATCCAGGAGAAGAATTGACATGAGTGTGTAAGCAAAAGCATGACCATAGTATTAATAATGTTTTTAAACCTATTTATAGCTTATTAAGAAAGCCAGTTGAAATACAGTATTGTGCTTGGACACCTAATTTTAGTGAGTTATGCATTCTTTGTTCTGAAATAAATATTTGAAAAGTACATAAAACTTTATCTAAAAACAAGTTTACAGAAAAAGACCAGGGCTAATTAGCTACACTGTGGAAACATATAATCTCACATCACAACATCTGAACCTGCTGATTTGTTTCTTAAATGATTTTGTTTTTCATGGATGAATAATCTATGCATATACATGGAAGTGTTGTAAAATGTCATGCCTACATGTTGTGTCACAAGCCTTCTCAATGTCAAAGAATATTGATACAAGATGTTATTTGAAAAAGCCTTCTCTGATTGATGTTTCAAGTCGAATTAGGTGGTATATGGTGGAGTGCTGTTGTCGGAACTCATACTTGATGGGCAAGAGGAGGTTGTTTGATTTGAGAAACCAAACAAAATGAGCATTAACCACCCTCTCTAACGTCTTACAGAGACAGCTCAAAGCAATTGGACGATAGTTTGAAGGAATCTTGGTATCTGTCCCAGGCTTAGAGAAAGGTAAGATAATAGCCTGGCACCAGGTGTTAAGGAAAACATTCTCCTGCCAGATCTAGTTTAAAAAAATTTCAAGAATATCAAGAGAAGCAGGAGAGACATAGCTTAGCGTGTCAGAGTGTACATCATCAGGTCCACCAGATGTACTGCCAGACCGATAAAGGGCCATTTTCAGTTCCACAAGTGTAAAGGGAGGATTATACTCAAAGAGACAGTCAGTTCAAAAGGAAAGAGTTGAACGCTCTGCCCGAGTCTTGATGGCCAAGAAGGTGGAGGAACAAGCAGAAGTGCTAGATACTTGGCAAAGCTTTCACATAGAGTATTGGCAATGCTCCATACATCAGCTACTTCCTGGCCATCAGAGAATAAGATCGAGAGGGGGACAGAACTTAATCCAAGATTCCTTCTGGCTTTGACATCTTACCCACCTAACATGTGCACAGGCCTGTTGGAAAGCGATGCGGTTTGAAAGTGTGGAATATCTACGAAAAGTATCCCAAGTCCATTTTTGAGCCTTCCATGCCATGTGGCAGGCAGGATTCCACCATGGACAAGGATATAGTGGAAAATGTGTTGAGGTTTTAGGGATACACTGAGCAGTTGCTTGCATAATAAAGTCAGTTACTGGTGCCACACAGTCTATTGATAGACTGATAGTTCTGCTTGAACAGTGAAAGTGGACCAGTCTGCCTGATCTAGCTTCAACTGGGGCACACGAATAAGGTGGCATCGACCATAGCCAGTCTCTCTCAAAAGTATAGGAAAATGATCACTGCTTAGAGGATTATTGTCAACCCTCCATGAAAATGGAAGAATAATGAAGGGGAGCAAATCAGGAGATCAGTAGTGGTAAAGGTCTGACTAGAGGTGCATGAAAATAAGTGGAAGAACCAGTATTGAAAAGAGAAAGATTGTGATGAATAACAGCTTTTCCCCAAAGGCGATGATGTCCATTAAAGTCCCCGAGGATTAGAAAGGGAGACTGCAACTGTTCAATGAGAGCATCAAGGTCTGATTGATCATATGTCTCTCCAGGTGACAGGTGGAGAGAACAAACAGTGATGGTATAACCCTAGGAAACACGGATGGCTATGGCCTCTAAGGGTGTGTTGAGTGACAAAGACAGGATGGACACATGCTGATCAACCAACAGTGCCACCCCTCCATGTACTCGTTTATCACACATCCTGTCATTTCTGTACAGAGAAAACTGCTGAAAGGTGACTGTATCGGCAGGTTTCAAAAATGTTTCTTGCAAGGAAAGACATACAGGATGGTAGGAAGCAATCAGTGTTTTGATGTCATCCAGATTAGAATGTAAACCTTAACAGTTACATTGTATCATGGTGGCTATTTTTAATGACGGATAGGGGAAGTAGCTGGAGAAGTTTTCTCTTTATGACCACATCTTTTTTCCTTACTGTCCTCATTCGAGGGAGGTCTATTGACCTCCATGGGTCCTGCCCTGGGTCGATTGGGCAGATCTTTGTTGTTGGAAGGGGATTCCAGTAACTGAGGATGCAAACGAATGATTCTCTTGCATCTTGGGGTGGGAAAAAAAGATACATCTGAAGAAATGCCTGTATTTGAAACTGAAGGATGTGGATCTTGAGGTTTGTTGGAACGTATAGGAGGAACAGAGATGGGTGTAGAAGTTGATTCATCAACCTTTTTAACCATGGAGGTCAAAAGGCTTTTCATTTGTTTGAAAATTATTCTCTTAGAGGCACAGAGATCTGTCTGCACTCTCACTGTAGTTGTGGAACAAAGTGTAGCAACATACGTCCGAGATAAGGTGGTGGATAGCAATTTCCAAGCCTCAGTATAACTGATGTTATGAGTCATTTTCATACATTGTACCTTTTTTCCTCCAACAATTTTGAGCAAGAACGAAAGTAGGAAGGGTGAAAATCATTGTAGTTGACACAATGTGGTTCCGTGTCACACTCACAGGCATTGTGGTACTTGGTCCTTGCCACCACAATGAGCACATGTTAGGAAACCACAACATGAAGTCTTTGAGTGGTCGAACCTCTGACATTGGAAACATCAGAGAGGGTTTAAAATGCACTGCCATACCCTGCAATTTAGATAACCCGCCTTGATGGTGATGCAAATGTCAAAACGAGGATATCTGTCAGCAGCGTAGTTCCATCTTTGTAAGTGGAGATGCATCTCACTGCAGAAACTCGAGTGGAAAAACCAGCGAGAATTTCTGACTCTGAATTAAAAAGGGGGACATTTGCCCTAAAGGTTTTTCTGAAAGAGAGTGTAATATAAGAACATAAGGTACGTGTGTTACAGATGTTGAAGATTGCTGCTCAGTCTTAAAGGCGTGGTCGTTTACCTATTGACTGTTTTTTCACTATTTTATTTAGATATATCACAGGAGGATCTATAGGAAAAAAGAAAAATTTCGGTAACCACTTACCCCACCCACCATGGAGCCCTACGAGGGGACGCACTACAATGTCATGCAAGGACACTGCAGCAACGCCAAGGTTTCATGAGCACTATACCCAAACACCAGCATCAGACACAACGTCCACAACACCCGTTGAGAACTTCCAACACTGGTACTTGGTTGGCTCTAGCCCAGGTGGACCAGCCGACTGACCCAAGGGGGGCCACCCAAGGGCTGCCCGTCTACAGGAATTCGAGGCCAAAGTGTTGTGTTAGGGTTGGACCCCTCAACCACCAGGATCCTCTCCTCCCCTTCACGGGTCGCCACGCACGGCAAACACATGGGTGGATGTTTAGTTCCAAGAGAAGGTAACCAGACAGAACAGAACCTTCCCTGGGAGGTCCCCTCACCACGTATAGGAATCCACTCCGAGAGGATATAGAGACATACCACAGATCACCTGGTTATCTTACTTTCTGGAAGATAAAAGTTGGGTTGAGAAAATATTTCATGTTGAGGAGCAAACAACGTTTCAACCTTCTTCGATCATCCTTTGTGAACCTGACAATGTCCTTTTTACATATATTTCTCTACGAGTGGGTTTTCTCGACATCACTGATTGTTATTTAATCAGGGGAACCTTCTCCTTTATTCCAGAGGTTGGTGTTCTCCAAGGAGGGGTAATTAGCCCTATTCTGTTCATCAATATGCCTTTAAAACACCCAAACTTGGAGTATGCATCACAATTCGCAGATGATGTTGTGGTCTGGAAAAGTGCTCCCACCCCATTCGTAACAGCAACAAATCTGCACCTGTTATTAGATAATATAGAAGAACACAAAACATAAAAGAGATCCTTCCAAATTATACACAAGCGAAACACTTCTCCAGACCACAACAAACCTGTTAGATTTAACCTTCAATTCGAAACTAACGTAGGTGAAACATGCAAATAATATATTTAAAAAAAATGGAAACGCACAAATTATGCAAATGGTCTAACCGGCAAAACCCAAGGAACCTTACCAGACAACATAATAAAAATCTACAAAACATACACACAACCAACTATCAAATATGCATTTCCAGTAAGGTTAAACGTAGGACTGAAACACATAAATAAAATACAAAACTTAATAATTACTGCAGCATACAAAGTCTCTCGTAGTACATTGTAAAAATTCATGTACAAATATACAAACCACAGCCAACAGCCCCTTGAACAGTTCTCTAAATTGCTTTTAAAAAATTAACAAAAAAACGATCCACTGAGTGAGCTTAATCATTACTACAAAAATGATGAAAGTAGACCGAAGTATTGAAGTTAAAAATACATTTTATAATCTAAAAACTTTCAAATTTTCTTTGTGTAATCTGCAAAACCTCCTAATTGAACACCACTTGTTTTTAAACATTCCAAACCAAAATCGTGAAATAATCACAGCTACATGTATAATACACTTTTTGTTCTGTTTCTACAATAAGAAAATGTGAGATTGTGTGATTATTACACATTTAGTTAATAAACTATAAAAATTCAGAATGACTATTTCAGTCACATGTAATCTAAATTTATACACGAATGGTGAAGGTTTTGTTTTTCAAATTCAACTGTTTCACTCACATCCTGCTTACTTCCCACCAACACTTAATTTAAGCACTTTATGTACATATATGCTTTTTATGTTTGATTTCCTTATTTTTCCATGGATATACTTTTATGTACACACACACACAATTGTTTAGATTTCTTTATGCTCCTTACAACTTTATAAGTCTTTAATTGTTTATGAATTAACGTTCATTATTTTTCACGTGGAAATAATATAAATAGGCTATTCTACTTTTATAATTATTATTTATAATAATTTTATAAAATTATCAAAGTTTACAAAAAATTTGCAAACAATATGTATGTTAAATATAGTAAAGTAGCAATTTCTAATAAAGAGAAAACTAAATGAAAATATTAGAAATGTAACTAGAATGACACTAGATGACAGCACTACAGGTCTAGGATGAGAAGTTAATTTTTTATTAGTAGTAGCTCCTTGAAAGTAGGCTTAGAAAAGGGGTGATAAGTTAATAGTGTTAAACTGTCGTCGTTTTCTTGTAAGCAAGTTTTTTATTGGAAGTAAAAAAATAATATATAAAATATTTTTACAGACTTATCTTGTGTTATCCCTATTACTAAAGTAAACCTTAAATTTGCAACTGAAGGCAAAGAGAGCTTTGAGAAAATGGCTGTATCATACTAAAAATATCCCTGGAAAAATGTTAATTTACTTTATTCAGTGAACTTTCTTCAAAGATAATAACAGCTGGGGTAAAATCTTGTTATTTGCCAATCAGCTATTTAAGGGGGAAGATATACATACAAACGTGATCACCAAGGAAGTGAATGACTAGGGTTGTAAAATTTGTACAAGGATTATAACATAGAATGGGAAATCAAAAGATGAAATCTCGAACAGAAAAATGTAAACATGTCTTAAGTAAAGATAAATAGCAATGTATAAATAAACTTATGTTTAATCCAGATTGTTAAATCCTCATTCTTTATAATGAATATTATGAAATGATTCAAACAAATAACTCAAAATATTCAAATGTATCACATTAAAAATTCAATAAATTTTCTTTTTCCTTCACAATAACTGCATTTAATGACACATTGGGACATATAATTGCATGAACAAAAAAAAGAGGAACACTGAAAAATTTATCAGACAATGATACATTGCTACAGCTGTACCAAACTATACTTAAAACATCTCAAACT